>OZ035998.1:4180308-4252808 GCA_964035015.1 Corallium rubrum
CTCTATTAAGCGGCCTCGTATCAAAGTCCCAAAAATATTTTTACTAATTTACAGTAAAGCGATCCTCTATTAAACGACCGCGGCCACCTTCGCGGCGTCCCATTGAGTGATTTCCATTGTTTTTATATCCTATTCAGTGGCCAGGAAGAGTCGAGTTTGGGTTTTTTCACACTTTATTGCGGTCTTAATATAATAGGCGAATTTCATGGTATTGCGCGCGCATCGTTTTGCAAAGGAATTGGCGGGCTCCCCACAAAGTAAGCAATGGCAAGCAGACTTGCTGGCGAGCCGACAATAGCAGAATAACAGTGATAAACATCCAGAAAGTGTATCTATGTTTATTTTAAACAGTATGTTTACTTTGAGTGGAGCTTGCCCGCTTTTTTTGAAAAATGATGCGCGCACAACACCCTGAAACTCGCCTACTGAAACGGAAACATAAAAAAACTGTGTGTACAAGGTGTATACATTCAACACATTGCCAATGGTGTCAAATATTATTATGCATGCAATTAAAGCATTTATTTCTACAAAACGATAATCATTGTAGAAGATACAAAATATGTTTTATAGCACATTAGACGAGTTCATAGCCTTCACTGCTTAGCTTTGTTTCTGAGCTTTGTTTTAACTGGTCCTTTCTAGGGTTATTGATTTGTTTGTATACATACGTTTCCTCCTCGGAAATTTCGGGTGAACCTCTATTAGACGACCAGCTTCTATTAAGCGGTCTCTTGGCTATTCCCCGAAAGTGGCCGCTTAATAGGAGTTTGGCTATATTATATATATATATATATATATATATATATATATATATATATATATATATATATATATATATATATTTATTATATAGCTTGAGTTTCACTGGATGCAACGATGACTGTCATTGGTTGGCTTGTGGTCACATGACCTTAGCTAAATTTCAATGTCTACCGAGCGGGCAATAATTGAGAACTTATTGCCTGCTCGGTCGATAAGTTTTCAATTGTTGCCCACTAGAAATTTAAACTCTTCACCGCATCCTATAAACAAAAGCTTGTTTGGTACAAAAAAAAAAATTTATAGGTCTTCAAAGCATTCTTTTGTTCTGAGACTTATATTTGTTTGGTTGAAGTGAAATTACGGAGCCAGGCGAAATGTTTTGGTAAGTCTTAGCGTTTGTCTTTTGTGTGTACTTTCCTTGATAAACGTCGAAATCATTCAGCGAAACTCAAGCTATATAACAAAACACTTAATGTCTGATCCCTCGGGAAACAGTTAGTTTTGTTTTCCCTCAAGTCTCGATGTTTCCCTTATAGAAAAAATAATATCAAGACTCTCGGGAAAACAAAACTAACTGTTTCCCTCGGGAGCAGACATTAAGTGTATAATATATATATATATATATGTATATATCTTTATGTACTATTTAGGATTCCTTATCGTCTTCAAGCATTTTTCATCAAACCAAGGTTACTTACTTTGGAAGAGTACGAAAGGGAGGGTCGCGAGGAGACTGCTCGAGCTTTAAAGGAATTGCGAGAATATTGTGAAAGTCCAAATTGTAGCACATGGAAAACAGTATCAAGACTAAAATCTCCAAAAAGGTTGTCTTAAACTTTTCTTTTCTTTTCTTCCTTTCCCGTCCGTTTGCCTGGCTTTTCTTTTTTCTTTCGTTTCTATTTATCCTTTCGTTTTCTTTTCTTTTCTCTTCTTTGATTTGATTTGATTTGATTTGATTTGTTTTGTTTTGTTTTTCTTTCTTTTTCTTCCCTGTTCTCTCTTCTCCATTTTCCTTTCTTTTCCATCTATTTTTTCTTTTCAATTCTTTTCTTTTTCCTTTTAGTTTCTTGTCTTTCTTTTCCCTTCTTTTTCTTTTCATTTTTTTCTCTCCTTTTCTTTTCATACCTTACCTCACCTCACCTTACCTTGCCTTACCTTACCATTCTTTTCCTTTCCTTCTCTTTCTTTTGAAATGCTGTAGAAATGAAACATCTCACAAGTATACCCAACTTAAACTTGATGGTTGTAAATATTCAATAACAAAGTGACATTTCTTTTTTTCTTAGGTTTGCGTCTTTTATTTCTGACGGAGTACACATAACAGAAGATGAGCAGCAAGATTACGACGAGCCATCGTTTGACGCTACGCCTTTTATGACTAGCGACGAGGACAGTGAAATTGACTTAGCAGAAACGAATTTGGATTTCACAGAATAACGTTGGAAAGCAAGCCACTTGGTGAGTCCTGGTTTTCTCAACGATGACACATGAGAACAAGCAAGACTGAGGTCAGAGTTAGACTTCTTTGGGGTTAAATCTTATTTACCTCTGGGTATGACGAACACTTCAGAAAACCACACAACATCTTAGGGCATATCTACACGTTCTTACCAACGACTGCGTTAATTGCTAGATCATTCTTATTCCATAAGGGCTATTACATCTTTGAACATTTCTCAGCTGGGAGGGTCAATGATCCCTTGCCATTTTTTACATATTTATTCCCATGTTCTAGAAACCCTTCCCTATTTGTTCCCACAATATTTGTGGCCTTAAATGTAAAACTGTTTAAATTCTCCAGTTTCCTTACACATTAATGCATTCTCCCTTATTTTCCTTCAACATTTTCCAATGCTGCCTTGGTCGACAAGACAAGACTCAGTATAAATTTACTTTTTGACAACTCCTAACGGCAGACGAGCGTATGTTTAACTATAAAGCCCAGTGAATTTCTTGAACGAAAAAAAGATACTGACGTATATGCTTTATTGTATTGTACGTTTTGCCTATAGAGTTTAAACCAGCGAGAGATACGGTGTGTATCAAAGTTTACACACCAGATAGGAAAAGCTTTCATATTACTGTAGCTGGAAAAAAGATTGTTCATCACTTTTGTTCACATGACTGGACGAGCTAGTAAATGTTGTAATATTATATTACAATGTATTCATTATAATGTATTACAATAGTAGCTATTCATTTTAATACATCATACATTTATTATTACTATTTAACAAATAGATTCCATTTTGCCGTTGTCTGTTCAGTTATAGATGCACATATGACGTCACAACGTGGTAAGAACAAAAAAGTGGCCTACGAGACGCAGTCGAGTAGGTCACTGATATTCTTACCACGTTGTTGCGTCTTCTGTGCATCTATAACTGAACAGACAACAAAAAAATGGAATCTATTTGTTTTATACAATACAAAAATTTAAACGTTTTTTTCAAAACTCTTGACGGATTTTGGGCATGAAGAAAGAAAAAAGCGAGTCAGCTGACGTGATCTGATGTGATCCGTGTGTCTGTCCTCTAATAGATCATGGGCAACAACCAACGAAAACACGCATAGCAACCAGAGTATTGTATAATAATGTATTGATGATATAAGACATTATAAGGTATTATAATGTCTTATATAAAAAAAATGCATTATAACGTATACATTATAATATATTAATTATAATGTATCAATCACGAGAGATAAATTATTTTACGTATCATATCTAATAGAAATAAAGTTTAAATTATTTTATAATTCTTGTAGCATTAGTGACTATACGTTTTTGAGCATTGTAGTCCTGATGCAGCCCGTCTTTGTTTTGGCAATAGACTAAGATGATGAATGACGTTTTTTTAAAAGTTTCCAAGGAATCACACATAGTTTGACGTACTCTGCCTTAAAAGTATTTTAACCTACAATCTTGGACAATAATGGTTGTAACAGTCAACCCCTCCCCCCCCCGATTCAATGTTGTTATATGAAACTCCATTCCAACATCGTTTCATTTCGGTCAACATTGAATCGGGGGGGAGGGGGTGTTACAACATTATTGTCCAAGATTGTAGTTTAAAAAGTTACTGTTCATGACCCAACGTTTCGACACACCGATCTAGTGTCTTCATCAAGACAGATCCCATATTTATACTGTTACAAAACTACTGATGACTTTATATAAAAAAATACCCTTTTATATGATGATAGATCACCGTCAATACGATTTAGTGGAGCGTGGGCGCTATTCATATGTCATGGCTGCAGACATGCAAGGTTTGTCTTCGATGGTACCGCGGAAGGATAGTGATCATTTTTGAATTTTTGGCGCGCGTTCTCCGACAAAGACAATTTTTTGAGATGAAAACAACCATTTGGATGATCTTATAACGCGTACTAAACAGCCATTTTGTGCTCTGTTAGCGTGATTAGCCGATGTACACCTGATTACAGTCATTGCACGAAAAAGAAAAGTAGCATCCTTTTCTATACGTAAAAATATGACCCGCAACATTAAGAAAGGTTTTTAGGCAGCTTTTACGTTGAAATTAAAACTTTTTTAATTGGTGCCGTAATTCCTTGAATACACGGAACAATTTCAAAACCCACCATCGAACTTTGAACATATTTCAATCAACACTCCAACCACTGAGCCGAGTGACACAGTTATTGGACACATGCCAATATTTTTTTCCCCGTTACACGAGTTGGACACACTGAACACTGTAAATTAAACGATGTGTGTTTGTGTCAGATCACTGTCAATTGACGTACACTGTGATTACCGTAAATCGCTAGCTGTATTGAAAATTGATGGGAATTAAGTGGAAAACTCCAGAGTATCGTATGCTAGCTGATTCCACGATTAGGAGGTTTACACATCTCGATGAGTTTTGGTAAGAAAATTGGAAAGCATATGACAGGGGGTGGCTTGTATGGAGTATGGATCGAAAGTGGGTTGCTTTTAGGAGAAGCAGCAGAGGTAATACTTGCTGGCAAAGCTTAGAGCAAAGCAATGGGCATTCAGATTGCTATATTGAAGCCTTATTGAGAATTTTGATTCAAAACTAATGCCTTTCTCCATGCGCTATGACCAATTTAACTATGCACCTTGTCCTTGGGGTATTATACAGTATATCTATGTTGCAGAAATTAAGCAACTGCCAGAAGAAGTCAAGAAAGAGTTTGTGATACGAGAATTTGTTGTGAAGTGTTCGGCAAACAAGGTTACTTAACCAAGTATAGACCTGGGTCACACACAACAGTGGCTTAATGAAACAGTAAAAAGAGCTGGTAGTATTGTTGGAATGACAAGAACAGTTCTGGCATTTGTGAGATGAAGTCTGTCTTTCAATGCTCGCTCTCACAAGACACGTGAGACATTTGACATGTTGCCAGGTCCAGAGACAGTGCTGTCAGATAGGCAATGCTTGAGACCTTCCAAAGACTTAACGTGTTTTCCCATGATGCTTTAACCCCTTGGCGTCCAAGAACTCTTCCCTTGACGAGTAAAATCGTCTCGTGTTAGCCAGAGTAAAATATTAAGGACTGCATCGTTCTGAAAGAAGCGATACAGTCGAGAATGGGTTAAAAGACACTCCCCCCGAATATTGCTGCTATATGATTTTGCAAAAGGGTCAAGTGACCGTGACTACAATTTGTTTGTTACAGAGTTGCAATTCTGGTTTTAACAACAGTTTTAAATTGGTAGTTTAGAATTGGATGTTGGTTTTTACGATTTTATCAAAAGGAAATTTTCAAGAAGAAGATGAGCCACAATTCTTAATGAATAAATGTTGATTTAGCAGACTATTAGATACAGGTAGATAGTCGTAATTGAAGTACGCTGCAAGATATACCAACATAATATGAGTAATGAGTAATGATTATTTAACGTCGTAAACACAGGATGTGGTTGCCCAATCATCCCAGCCAGAGGCTCATGTTAAAAGTGCACGACATAAACTAAGACCTAAGTGTTGATTTTACGGAGGGAGGAAAACCGCAGAACCCTGCGAAAAACCCTCGAAGCACAGGAGGGACCAACTAAACTCTACTCACATGAAATTCAAGTTCGAGAACAGGGTTATTCCCAGACGGTCACCCATCCAAGTCCTAACCCCGTCCAACTGGGCTTAACTACAGCGGTGAGAGGCAGCGCCCTAACAGCACACGCCACCCATGCTCCACATATAAACAAGACGCTTGGGTCAGGCGTTCACTCGGGCTACTGGCACTAGTACGCGGAGCCTAAATCGAAGGCTGAATGTGGTGCATACTTCACACTGGTGAACATATTTACGATCAAGACAGTTGTCAGAATGTCAGCTATGTCTGATCACTGTTACCGGTAACCGTGTAAGAACACCAATGGCAAAGCTGTTCAACTTTTTTCCCAACTTCAAGAGCGAAAGGAGCAAAGAACTTACAACATGCCTCACGGCGTCACTCATCGGAAGCATGAGTAATAGCGGAAGTAAAATGTTCAGGAATGCAAAATCGTGAAAAGGGGAAAAAAACGAGCCGAAACCTAGACTCGGCCTACCACAGGTCGCCCGAGTAATTATACTGCCACTCCAAAATTGAAAAACGCGGTAAAGGAAAGGAGGATAAGTCGTACTATTTTATGTATTAAATTTTTATGTATTAAATAGGAAATAAGAAAGCGGCACAAAATTACATTCAAAAAGATTATATGTTCCCTTTATTGCATTAATACTCTATTTAAGAACACCATACTTGACATTTAAAGTGAATTAATTCTTTGACAGCCTGACGTATTTTTATCGCGTGCAACATGGCGGTGGACACGGTTTGACACAGGTACGTGAACATACTGCAGGACATGCTGGGCTGCCGGCAAGACCAGGGATTCCCGGGGGACCTTCTGGTCCTGGATCACCTGGCGGACCTTGTTGACCAGGAGGACCTATAGGTCCTGGAGGACCATCGTTTCCAGCAGGACCAGGTGGGGCACCCGGCTGACCCGGAGGACCGGGTGGACCTGACGGACCCGGTTGACCAAGGGGGCCTTTTGGGCCACTGGGGCCCTGAGGACCAGCTAATCCTGGTGGACCGTCAAGGCCAGGTGGACCAGGTGGTGGTGGTTTGGCACAGCATGTGTAAGAACACACTGGAGCGCAAGTACTTGGACATCCATCTTGGCAAGCGCCTACAGTTCTCTTGTGAGCTAAATAATTGAGAGAAGTGATTGATCAAGTATTATTAGAAAAGCACGATGGCGGGAAGAAAGAAATGAAATCACTTGAAACTCGTTTCCAGTGTTTACAGTTTCATGTTTAATATGAATTGTTCCAACTGATTTTTACAAAAATATTAAAGATATACACACTAATACAGTACCACGCATAGCTACACAGTACGAAGGAATGCAATTGCATTCTCAGTAAAATATTCAGGGTCTTTATAGGTCGTATAAGTTTTTGTCGTGATTTGACTTTGATCTATTTATTAATAATTAATTTTCAAAATATTCGGCTATTAGGCCTTTCACTTCCTTTTGAAAATCCTTCTGCTCCTACCTTGCATATACTAGTTATTAGTAACTTATTTATATATTTGTCAGTTAATTATTCTTTCATTCATTCTCTGACGATGTTGTCTTTAGCAATGAAACGTCACATATTTAAACTAAATGGCTTTGCTTCGTGTACTTTGCTGGGCATTGATATTTATCTTAAGATTATATCAAACCTCTTTTCTATAGGCATTGCAGAAACAGGCCCGCAGTACTTGCATCTAACTAAAAAACATCACAGAAAAAAAACGAGCGCAGCAAATTATTTTTAATTAGATTCGCAGTGAGCTGCGAACTAGTTTCTGCAATGACTGAAAAAAAAGGCTTAATGTGCATGACCAGTTTTCCGTGCACCAAGCGTAATGGAGGTTCGACTGTAAAAATGTCATGTACATCTTATCACGTCACAGATCCTCTTATTTCGATATCGCATATAACGTCATAAATCTAAATATCTTAAGAACTATTTCGTGAAATATTTCTTATTTTTCATTATTTAAAGATTTCCCCCCCCCCCTTAATTTTCGCTCTATAGTATATGTATTTCAAATTCACCTGCTGAGTCTAATTTAACTTCAGCCACGGCCATAACGATAAACAAAGCTGCCAAAGTAACTTTGTAGTCCATAATTCTATATCAAAAAATTGAAATATTGCCTGTTAGAAAACGTGTACTATTGGCATCGAACCGTCAAACTCTTCACAAACGTGGAAACAATATAATCATAGAAAAGGGTTGTACTTCAAACTTTAATCTATAAGTGGGTATTCATTTAGTGATTTGAAATATGGCGTGTGATTTCATCACGAATAGAATTTTTTTGTGTTACGTAAAAGAATTACTAGGTGAATGTTACGATAAGAGCACGAGAACCGCGTGCGGCCTAGCTCTTACCGCGTGCGGCCTAGCTCTTACCGCATGGTCGGCCTAGCTCTTACCGCGTGCGGCCTAGCTCTTACCGCGTGCGGCCTAGCTCTTACCGCATGGTCGGCCTAGCTCTTACCGCATGGTCGGCCTAGCTCTTACCGCATGGTCGGCCTAGCTCTTACCGCGTGCGGCCTAGCTCTTACCGCGTGCGGCCTAGCTCTTACCGCATGGTCGACCGGATCCGAGGTTAACCCATTTAACGCTAAGTGTCCGCGATATATCGGACGCCAAGAGCAAAAAATAAACGAGAGAATAAAGCAAAAACAATGGGAGAACAAAGAACAAAAGAAATATACATTTTAAACGTTAAAAAGTTAAACTCTGTCAAACGGGTTAGTACTTGGATAATCATTTATATAAGAATAATCCCATGTTGGTTCACGAACTTGAAACTCGTATGAAAGGGTTGTTGTTGATTCTCTCATGTACGTCGAAGGGTATTTCTTTTCCATCCAATGGAGAACCACATTTAGCCTTTTCCTGCATGACTTGCCAAGGCGTCTTTTCTTGACGAGTAAGATCGTCTGGCGTTAACAGAGTGAAAGATTGTAGCTTATAGGGAACTTTGTAACGATATCTTACGACTTTTTCTAGAAAGCTGATAATTTTTTAAAAGAACTGATATAATAATAATAGAACTTAATGAAAAAACGTTTAGTTTACCATGCTGAAATATAAACTTATATAACGTTAACATAACGAATTGAAACATGTATTTGCATTCAAAGACATGCAGTTCAAAGCAAACCATTGAAGCGTGGGAAAACGGTCCGTGGTGTAATGGAAGCTTTCTTCATTCAATTTTCTATAGATCTAAGCCAACTTCAATATACATATTCCAACCTGCATGTGTGATTTACGTCTGATGTGTAACTTAAGTTGTGTGGTGCATGCAATGTTTAGCCTTAGGAAATATGTAGGCGAATTATTCTAATATTCTTATAGAGTCAGTAAAATTTGATGCTAATGTTCGAATAGAAACGCGAAATTAACGACATTTGATGTACTCAAAAAGTTTGCAGGAACCTCTACACAGGAAATATATAGTTTAGAGCGGTTCGATCTATACAACTTTATGTTTTAACAACTTTAAACCGTTGTGTAAAAAAGTAGAGTGTTGCGTAGGCGGTGTTTTAGATAGAACAAAGTGAAAATACAGTAAAGTCCCGTGAATAGTTTTGATAACGAAATATTGACGTGTCGAGCAGAGCCCTTCATGAGAGTTTTAAATCTTTGCGTTTCAAGCTTGGAAACAGTTTGCATTTATAATGAGATGCTACGGACTTCGAAAAAGATAATATTCGTGTGTTGGGGTGATAGCTAGGTGTAAACAAGCTGGCCTATTAACATGTTCATTTAAACTAATATCTCAAAACAAAACATGTAGGATTCTTAGTATACTTACTCTTTAATTTCTCTTCTCTGGGATGTTTCTTCAAAACTAGTTTGCTATCGCAGGAAAACACTGCTTGTAATGACAGATCCTTAGCGATATGTCATTCAAGAAATAAGTGAAGCGATTTTATATGCTTAGTTATTTTTCATTAATAGAACAACCAGTTCTCAGATTGTAGGTGCAGATAATTAGTAGGGATGTACTAGCATTGTTAATTAAATGCTGTAATTTCATTTGCTATAAGGTACTCGATTCCTATCGCGCAGTCGTCATATAGTTTTCGCGTAGTTCACGCGCGAGTGGCACGTAATGGCGCAAGCATTAACTATTCTTATGATTTACGTTGCATTATAATGCCACAAAACTTTTTAAGGAGAATATCTCAGTTTCTACTAAAACAATTCAACTATTTTCTCCCTTGACCAGCTATCAGATGAGGAATTTTCAACTTATTATCTGCAGATAATCTTATGTTCTCATTTGTGAAATGAGGTAATGGTTTGCTCACTACCCGTTAACCTTGATAAACAGGCTCTAATTTTTTACTGGAGTGTTGACACTGGACGCCACTTTAGCACAGAATTTTTACCAGGTACATTGATATATCAGTTGATTTTAAAATAGAGTATACATTTTGCGTGTTTCCATTAAGAACAAAAAATGAAGAGAACGAGAAATGAAGTGACAATTGGGAGCCCGTGAAGCAAGTGTTTGGAAAGAGAGTGAAAAGGTTGTTCATATTTTAATAAAAAACTTTAGAGAAGCATGGTATAGCCACCTATCGATTTACAGTCTTACAGAAACACAGTGTTCAGCCAAATACGTTTTCGAAATGCTAAATGTACAAATGATGTTATGAAGTCGTCATGAAGTGGGAAAAAACCTTGGTATAAATATTGTTCAAAAATTCGAAACAATGAACGCATTTAATTCTTTGGTCGTTATATAGTTTGTTTTTTCTTCTCTGGTCCACGCGTTTAGTAAATTCAGTGACTGCTCACTGTTATACAATTCCATGATATTCATTCGCAGGAAGTCCAATACTTTTAAACTTCTTACAAGTTCTTGCGTGGAAATACAATCTTTTAAATGTTGCCTTGAAATAAATATATTTTCATGTCGCGGGTTATCATCAAACTGTAGGGACACGAGAAATGCGTGTGAAACACGAAGCAATACCTATTATTTTTGACTAGTTTTTTTTTTGTGATTCTATATAACTTTCAATTAAGCGCCGTCAAACAGTGATAATAGTGTAGCAAAAGTTTAAATTCTTAGGAACCTGTTTTACTAACGGTAATCCAAGGAAACAAAGCGACCAAACAATATGGTTAATTTCAGCAAGAAACAATCTCCTAATATCCGCCATGTTTTTGGTGATATCTTGCCTAATTAACTGACGTCATAACCATGCATGCAGGGTAAACATGATAGAACGCACGTTTTCTTTTTGTACTTCAGTGGGGCCCTGGTTCAATAAATCGCCCGAACCTTTTATATTGCTACGCCACTGTTTGGTTGCTTCTAGTATAGATACATTAGTACCTTGATATGAAAAATAGTTGATTATCTCTGGCTTGCATGAGTTAGAAATCAGTAATCAAGTGATAATATATAGGTGGCATCAATGTCCTTAAACGAACTGAATAATATCAATGTGTTTCCTTGCCTATCCTATGCCCAAATTTGTAAATCCAACACAGCGAAGCTGCACAAAGTGATCTGTGTTGGATCCACTGGTATTTTAACTGATTTAAAAAATTTTAAACCTATATTTTTCGCTTCTTCCAACCGTCTCCCGGGCCCCGGTATACAGACCTCCCCCGAAAGAGACGGCTGGACGCGTGACCCACACAGCGTGTCTGTGACGTTTTGCATAAATTAATTTCACGATATCAAAAACCGTAGAAGCTGACTGAAATACGAGTGATTTCGCTGATCCTGTAGCCTGAATGACGACCATTTTCTCTGAGCTTCCCGTTGTAAATATTTTAGACAATCAGACTTAAACGTTTCTAAAATGCCATCGCATGGCTTACTCATCAGCACTTTATTGTTCATGCAATATTCGCAATTATATCTGCCTGCTGAAAATGTGCAGGCACGTTTGTGATTGGTGCAAATCGACAATGGAGAAGCTCACGAGTCCAGCCGTGATTTCGAGGAGGTAAGTACCGGGGCCCGAGACACGGCTGGGAATCGAGCCCATGCATGCATGTAGTCTCTCGAAACTGACCCAGGTCAATATAATGTAGGCAAGTAATCTTTTTTAACTTTTCTACTGCATAATCTGAGTAGCGTCTTGGTTTTACCATTACAACAATGCTTCATTGCAACAATGGCACAGTGGTTAGTGCACGTACCTTTCACCTCTGCACGGTGCAGTTATCTGATTTAAAAAAAAATTCACCCTGGCCGCATGTGAGAAGAGTGCTTCCAGTTTGACTCTACCAAACACCACAGGTTTCCTCCGGGTACTCCAGTTTCCCCCTGTAGTAACACTGGACCAATGAGGGTGGGCCCTTACTGGACCTCTGAGGATAACAGTTTAGATATAACTGATAGAGTTATCCAATATAAATAAGGTTAGTTTAGTTTAACTTAGTCTATATAATTTATTCATAGGACACTGGTACGGCGAAATAGTAAGAGTTATGCTTTTGTAAATCTGAGCTAATTGTACATGTATGTTATGGATCATTTTCACTCACGTGATCGGTGACCCCGTTGGGGTGGTGAAGCAATACGTAGGATAAAGATTGTGCAGCAATATGGCCACCATTTCATTGTTTCTGTGCACCAATATGGCCGCCGCGACGTAAGATGAAAACCAAGAATATGGTGCCATGATAATGCGTGGGCATTAATTTATTCATAACACTTTGCTACGGTACATTCTGGGTAGAGCCTTGATCCTACTATCAGTAGCGTCGAGAAGGGGGGGGGGGGGGGGAGCAGGGTAATTACCCCGGTGCAAATAAAGGCACGTAACATTTTAGTCTAAGAAATACATTATTGCGCTACGAATGAACCTAAAGGTGCTGTTACACGATGCGATTTTTCTTGCAACTTGCAACAAATCACTGAATGTTGCAAGTTGCATAAAAAATCGCACTGTGTAACACCCCGTAGCAACTTGCGATTTTGTTGCCGTGTTGCAAGTTGCAAGAAAAGTTGGATGGGTTCTACTTTTTGCTGCAACTTGCAACAAAAATCGCAAGTTGCTGAACGTGTAACACCCTTCCTGCAACTTGCGATTATTTTTTTTCACGAGTAAATTTGTTGCAAGTTGCCAGAAAAGTCGCATCGTGTAACAGCACCTTAAGGAAAGTAACTTACAAGTCTCTTGCAAAGAGTAGACGAGATAAATTCAAGTTGCGAGGAGTCAGTATAGTACTTCTAATTTTCAAATGTTATTTTATTGCTAATGCAAGGATTGGCATTTAGAATACTCGATAATGATTCTATTAAAACATTGATTTCGGTGAGCAATGCCTTTATATAATCTATTCATTGCATGCTGTCACGGCAGAACAGTAGCGATATAGATATAATCTTCGGCTTAATTGAATGTGAGCTAATGTAACAAGGTTTTCTTTGCGATGTAGACTTCAGTTTTGAGAAGATTAAACTAGACTTGACTATCATGATACATGATATAATATAGAAAATAAAGATTCAGTTGGGAATCAAGGCTTTTAAGTATAAATTCTCAGGATGAAATATATGAAAATTCTCAGGATCTGACTTAGTCAAAAACATACACGAATAATGTGCACTTAAAATGGTGTTGGGATTACTATTTTGGCACAACAAAAAGTCAAAATCGACCCTTCATAAATCATAATATTATTTTTAAAATCCCTACGATCTTCTAGTAAAGTTCACAAAAAATTCTTCCCGCCGAACTTTTTTTCCCGCAATTAAATCATGGATAGTCACGATCGGAAATCGCATAGAAAATCGGCCACTTTCATGGGGCAGTTCGCAGTCCACGCTCGTGCTGGCTCAAGTGAGTTGTCGGGCGTGTATTGATGACGTTTACACGCAAGATATTCGTTCTACGCATGCGTAGCTAATACGGGTCAGCCCGTATTTCGCGAGCCTCGACAGCCGCCATTTCCGATCGTGTGTGGATTCTAAACATTAATTGAAATTCTACGCGACTTACTAAGTAAGTATTGCATTCAACAATTCTTTACAAGAGAAATAACTCGCAATCGCAAGAATTTTATCCCGCTTTAAAAGAACTTCCTGCAAAGTTGCCACACGATGAATAAAAAGTAATTAAAAAGTCACACGCAATATCAATATTCATATAAAGCTGGATTTTCACTGGGCGTATATAAAATGTCGCATGCCCGACTTTTCTTTGTACAAATTGAATATTTTTTATTTGTACCACATGGAAAAGTTACAAAAGAAAATAGTCGAACGCGTGACATTTACGTTTAGTGGAAATCCAGTTTAGTTGTTCTCAAAAAGCAATTCAAGTACACATTTTTATAATCAATCAATAAATTTCATTTAATCTAAGATACCGTTTCAAATCGTGCTACACAATTCATTCGAGTAACGTGTACCTATAGAAACATTTTTAGTTCGTTTGTAAATACGTATATCCCCATCATTATGCTTCGTATCAAAATTGGAAATATTTTGTTCTCATTGTTGTCCGATTTTATTCTGTAAAAACTATCAACTGAGGAGTTGTCCACATTCACTTTACTTGCGTCCATGACAACAAGGTGGTGGGCACGCTCTTATACATGTATGTGCGCACACTGGTGGGCATGGTGGTGGTGGTCCTGGTGGTGCTGGGTTACCTTGAAGACCTGGTGGTCCAATTGGACCCTCTGCACCTGGATCACCTGGGGGTCCTTGATGTCCTGATGGACCTGGAGGTCCTGGGGGACCATCTCGTCCACCAGGGCCCGCTGGGGCACCGGGTTGTCCTGGAGGACCAGCTGGACCAGCAGGTCCTGGTTGACCTAGTGGACCTTTAGGACCATCGGGACCTTGAGGACCTGGGAGTCCCATTGGACCGTCAACTCCCGGAGGACCTGGTGGTGGTGGTGGAAGAGGAGGTGCTGGTGGTGGTGGAGGTGGGGGAGGAGGAGGAGCTGGATGACAACATGTGTGAGAACAAGCTGGAGCACAATTCATAGGGCATCCTCCACCACATGGATTAGCTTCTCTCTTGTAGACTACAACAGATAAACAAACATTTATGTTTATTTACAATATTTAAAACAATTTTCAAAAATTTTATTCAATTCCGTTTAATATTGATTTGGGCTGTTGTACATGCAATTGAAAGAAATGCATTTAATGTCTTTACCTAGAAAACGATTCATTGTGGTATAATTTAAAAAGGATCTATATAGCATTGGGTTTTAAGTCCGTTGTTAATTAACGCCTTGACTACCCGGGGTCTTTCCTTGACGAGTAAAATCGTTTGACGTTAGCCAGAGTAAAATACTAAAGGTGCGTCTACATGCTTAGGAGTTAAGGGTTAAGCAATGGACTGCCTCTTCTAATGTGAAGTGCTTCTTTGTGTAACAGGACGACAGGATGTTCTATAATTATGCGTAGTTCCAGCTCTTTGCTGTTTTACTGAATTATGAACTTCTATTTTATTGCACGAATAGTTAGTAGTGTAAAGAATACTTGCTTTTCCGTAACGGGCATGGTCATTGATGCGTTGTAAAAGGGTTTGATTTGTTTTACTTATATAAGAGCTATTACAACCAGGAAACTCATATATACAACGTTTGGTTTATAACTGATAGCTGTCAGGGGCCAGTTGTATAAAATTCTTAACGACGGTTTAACTATCCGTCGCGTAGTTAAATCGTAGTATAACTTCTCAAATGCTGGTCCTGATTACCTAAAATTAAGCCCTAACTACAGTTAAAGTTAACTGTATACTTTATTATATAAACGGCCCCCAGGTCTTTTACGTTATTTTGAAGGCGTTATTGTTTGCACTTTTGTTGGAATTAACCAGACAACGTTTCGACATTCTCTTCAACGTGCATGTTAGGTATTCTTAGTTTTTTGTATCAGTATAAGACAATTTTAGCTAAACTGCTAAATTGTCGATGTGCATGTCATCATCGTGTCTATACATAACCGCAGTGATTGTTTGTGTTGATGGACGTGTCTATGGATTGTAGTCTCTAGTAAGTTTTCGTATAGGCCAGAATTTCTTTCTCGCAGCTTGAAACAAAAGATTTCATTAACGTGCTGGTATCGCGTAGAACCTGTCGAAATATTTGCACATCGCATTATAATCAAATATCGATATAAATGGATAAAGAATCTCGCCCCTTTAGAAGCTAAACTGAAAACCAGCGTTTTTTCTTGGGTCATGCATTTGTCTTTCTAGTCTTGTTCGAAAAAATTAAAACAGACGAACAATATTTTTGCCGGTGGTCATGTAGTGTTTAATATTTATCTGTTGTATTTATGACACTGAATTGTCAAGCTGAATTGAAGTGTTGCTTGCGTTGTAGAATAAACTGATTTTATAATATAGTCTTTACTCGTTTACATACTATACCACGTTGAAATATATTGAACAGAAACCATGAAAATTGCCAACTTTTTTTTTAAACACTAAATTCGTAACAATATGCTTGCATCATAACGTCAACCGAAAAATCCACCAAATTTCAAAAGAGGTGTAAAGTATTTCACTGAATAATATTTAACCATTTGAAATAGAACTTTTTATGTGTACAAAGCAACATTAGAACTTGTTTTAACTAATGCTAAACATAGACTATATTTTGACTTGTACACCGCATGGAGTTGCAATAGTCGAACAGAAAAGTATCTATCCATTACCCATTTCGTTGACGTTTGATCGTTATGGTATATTTGTGTTAAGAATAGACATTGAATAAATTATTGTACTTACTGTAAGTATTTTTAGCTGCGGCGTAAGAAACTACAACCAACAGACACGCTGCGAAAAGTTTAAGGTCCATCTGAAAAAATAAGTAAAAGAAAAGATTATTTAAACATACTACTAAACTGAACATGTAATAGGTTTGGTTTATATCATAATAGTTATAAAAAATATGTCATATATAAGTAAAAGTTAAAAATATTTTACGACAGCAGCAACGCTCCTTACCTTGAGAAACAACGATATGATCTAAAGAACAACAATGGACTAGCTTGATTGATAAACTGCCTATTTATTATTAAAGTGCGCCAAGCAGAAAAACTGGACCCTGACGCAACCAAGCGCGCTGATATTCTTTTGTCTTCACGGGTCGCAAGACATGAATGGCGAACCAGATGAAGACGCTGGTACTGTTTACAAAGCACCACAAGTTACGAAAACAAAAGAGCCATGAACCGTTAAACCCGGTCAAGGCTACCGACAATTCACCGCTATAATAAAACACATTTAATTTAGAAAAGTTGATGAAACTTAGAAAGAGTAAATTAAACTAAAGGATTCAAGGGTAATCTAACTATCAATGCATATCTTTACTTTTGGAGGTCTTACAAATACCGTTTGCAGCCAGCATGCCAAGATCTTCCCTTTACTCAAAAGAAATTATTCTTATAGATTTTTGAAACAAAGTTACTTAGTACAAACTAGCCTATGTTAAAAAGGTTTCTGTTCAGAGGAAGTCTTAAAATCATTTGTAAAATAATAATTCGTGAAATTATAAGGTTGGCTTAAACAAGAAAACAATCCTGTGTTTCCGGCATAATTATTCAAGCGTTTTTTTAAGATGCTTAATTTAACCAAAAACGGGCGTAGACGAGCATAAAAACGACCGCGTAGAGGCAAATCTTTTGATGGGTTCTCAGATTTAATTAAAACGGGAAAATAATAGAGCGCATATATGTGAAGACATGTCACATTTCAGAAATGTTTGGCTTTGTGCTTAACAAATAAAACATAAAGCTCCGTGCATAGATGTACTCTTATAAAGGTTCGTTTGATGTCATTTGAACACAAAAGAACTTTCGTGTTCAAATGATGGCAAACGAACCTTTATAAGTGTACATATGCACAGGAGCGGTATGTTTTATTTGTTTTATAAAATAATAAGAAGAAAAAACAAGCTAAAAGTGGGATAGTTTTGAAAGTTCGCTAGATTTTCCCGCCAGGTGACGCCATCCTACGCCACTCCACGCCATTTTACGTCATTCATGATCTTCATACTCTTATAAATGCACGGAGCCCAGCCAATCAGAGCGTGCGTAGAGGACACCTTATTTTATAAATAAAGTTATACAGTCTCCATCTTGCTTTCGAAGGTTTTACATTCCTCCAATACTACTGTTTAGACTCAAACTTAAAGAAGCTTTGCGTGTTATTAATGTAAAGTAAATCTTGAACTCGATATTCAAGCCCAACATTTCGACTATTATTAGCCTATAGTTTGCTTTCACTTCTCACTATTTTGGCTCCTAATCCTTTTTTTTTTATATAATATTGTTTAGTAAATATAGAAATGCATGAATCGACCTTTAAATTAGTTAGATCCGTTTTATTATTAGTATACTGAAGATGGCGTTTCCAAGACACGTTTATATATTTTAGAATTATGTTGTATATTTGAAGTTTATGTATATATATACGTATATGTTTACATGTATATTTATATGCGTGTAGGTACTTGCTTAATTATTCTAGACATTCAAAATAATTAAGCAAATATAATATATAACAACATAATGTGTTTATACATGTAAATTTATAAATAGCCTCAGTTTAGATTCTTCGCGTTAGTGTTCTGTATCTTTGCGCGACCATATATATATATATATATATATATATATATATATGTGTGTGTGTTTATTAACCGAGAACGAGGTCTGTACGGAAGATATCAGAATAATCAGACTGAGGTCTTGACAGTATGGACCGAGCCGCAGGCGAATTGCGTACAAAAAAGACCGAGGTCTGATATTTTCCCGTACAGGCCGAGTAAACGAGGTTAATAAATCGTTTATTATATGCTATTCAGGTTTTCGATACTTATTGTATCAAAATTATTGTGAAAACATTACAAATTCACGCCAGCAAAATCAACGTCCGGGACAGCGGTCCAGATACGCATTTTTACGGAGATGACCAATCAGAACTCAGGATATTACAAAGCCATATAGCATATATATATATATATATATATATATATATATATATATATATATATATATATATATATATATACGTGTGGGTTTTGGTCTACGAAACGCAGAGTGCTCGATAACATATAGTTAGAGCAAATATAGATTTTCGCTTACCTCAAAAGTCTGCAACAGGCTGTTTCATCTAAAAAAGAATCTTCAGGCAGATCTGATATATATATATATATATATATATATATATATATATATATATATATATATATATATATATATAGGCTATATATATATATAATTATCTACATAATTTGTGTGTATAAATCTGCCTGGAGATTCTTTTTTAGATGAAACAGCGTGTTGCAGACTTTTGAGGTAAGCGAATATATATATATATATATATATATATATATATATATATATATATATATATATATATATATACATATACATATACATATACATATACATATACATATACATATACATATACATATACATATACATATACATATACATATACATATACATATACATATACATATACATATACATATACATATACATATACATATACATATACATATACATATACATATACATATACATATACATATATATAATATACATATACATATATATATATATATACATATACATATACATATACATATACAATATACATATACATATACATATACATATACATATACATATATATATATACAAGCACTAGTGGTTTGTATGGGGTTTACAGGGGTATACATGTGACGTAATTTCTGAAATTGGATTGGCTGCAAAACTCATGAATTATTAATGAATTTCACAAATATATATACATAATTTGTGTGTATAACAAAGTTCTCTGTATGACCCAAGCTGTTAATCATGCACCCTTCCCACTTCATGCACACTTCCACGACCACATCAACAGATACTGCTGCAATATTTTATGTATAATGATTTTGTTTTGTTTTGTTTTGTTTTGTTTTGTTTTGTTTTGTTTTGTTTTGTTTTGTTTTGTTTTGTTTTGTTTTGTTTTGTTTTGTTTTGTTTTGTTTTGTTTTGTATTGTATTGTATTGTATTGTATTGTATTGTACCCTTCCCAAATAAAGAGACAAGCAGAGGTTTCAAGGAAAATTATATTTATATCCAGTAATTCGATTGACAACTTTGTTAAAAACTTAACGTCGAGTGTGTTCTGAATTGTCTTTTCATAATCAATTCTATTATATCATATTGCGATAGGAGTAGTTTAAAATTAAAAAAACCAATCCATTGTCCTTGGATTAATCCACAGTCACCTAACCAGCTTTAATTCAGGCTACCTATTTGCGTCCATGACAACACCATCCTGGGCAAGAGCTAACACATGTGTGTGCGCACACTGGTGGGCATGGTGGTGGTGGAGGTGGTGGTGGAGCTGGATCACCTGCTGGACCAGGGGGACCTGGAGGTCCTGGGGGACCGAGTGGACCGGCTTCACCAACGGGACCAACTGGGCCGACTGGACCTGGTGGACCTTGGTTTCCTGATGGACCTGGTGGGCCTGGAAGCGCTGGTGGTGGTGGAGGTGGTGGTGGTGGGGGTGGTGGTGGAGGAGGAGGTGGAGGAGGAGCACAACAGGATACTACACAAGACGGAGCACAGTAACTTGGACATCCTGGAGGACATGGGTTTGCCTCTCGTGTATCTAAAGGAAAAAAAGAATGATACGAGTGAGAGAGGGCTGTATAGAAATAGGACAAATTAGAACTTAATTGGGAAACTTCTAATTCAACTAAATAAACTACGAAACATTTTTAGGAAGTGAAACAAAACAAAGGTATTAAAAATTATTGAAAAAAGCTTTTCTCATTGTTTACTGATGAACAATTTAATTCTCAGTAATTTGACTGTAAAAAAACATTTTTGTATGTGTAACAATATACAATAAACCAAGTTCTATTTTTACCTACGTGTAATTATTACTTACTGGGTTTTTTTTCGTATTTTTTTGCAAATTACAATTTTTGAACTAATGTTTTAATTTGACAACATGGGATATCTACTTAATGGCCATTTTATAAATGATTTGCAAGTAAAAGCTATAGTATTTTTCTGCTATCTTTGACAACCGCTACCAGTAAATGAACAAATAGACTATTTTATGATTAATATTTAATGCGAGGCCTAAATTTCATTGTATATCTCAGCAATCTATGTAATTATATATATATATAGAGAGAGAGAGAGATTGTTTCTCCTCTGATTTTACGCAATTTTTGCGGCAATATAATAAAGAGATGTATAAAAATACTTACATTTGTGTGGGTGTGCGTTAACGTACGCCACGAAAACCAACAGACAACTCACAATAATTTTCATTTTGAAAACTATATTGAAACAGAAAATGGTGGTTACATCAGTGATTACAGAAACAAGAATATATTCACTTTATATTTAATTGAAAAGTTAATAATAAAAAAACTATATATTATAAAAACTCAGGGCTAATAAGAAAAAGAAGTAAAAAGTACAAAAATTTTAAAAGATAGAAAAAGTGTTTTATAGAGTTGCTTATTTTAAATTAATAACAGAATTATATTAAAGAAAGGATACAGTCCAATGGCTACACAATTACTTTGTTTGAGATGAAGAATTGGAAATATTGTTCTGGCGTTAAATCTTGGTCATACACTAAACTAGTCAACAGTCGTAAGAACCGTTATTTCTAAACCTATTTACTATACGTACATGCTATTTTTAAGGTAAATCTATTTAAGCTTTAAGAAAATTGCAAACTTTCTCAAAGCAAGCAAGGAAATTAATATCAAAGTTAAAGTTAATGTTATGATTTAGTTAACTATGTGAAAAATGCTTACCTTAGAAGGACCTCTGAAGAACAAGTGATGTCTGACAATGGGATGGCTAGCGTTTTATACCATGATAGCAACAACTGGTGACATTATTCATGTATTGTAACATGTCCTTTGTTGGCCCTTTGTATTCAGCTTTACGCTTGAAGAGAGGTGCAAAGGATGTGAAAATATACCAGCAAACATCAATTTAATACGAGGATACTGCTCGCCCAAGCTTACCATGTTTTTCCTGGTAAAACTCTTTATGAAAACTATGTTTTTTCGGTTGGACTGTCGAAAATTCTTAATCCTCAGTCGAAAATTTCATCAAGATAAAGGCCAATCAGATTTAAAGATTATTAAGATCGGTTAGCTCCAATGTGCCACCCGTGAACTCTTTTGAAGGGGCTGGTTCATAATTGTTGGTACCAGAGAAGTAGCTTAACATTCAAATTATCTCAAATTATTTCAAAAAATGCTATATTTTAGAGTATAGTTACACATGTAGGCGTATATATATATAGGAAGTTCAACACCGACTCATTAAGAAACTTATTTTGAGCTTTTAACGCTAGGAACTCATAAAATTATCTCTATTATTATATGACATATGTATTTAATATTTACAAAACAATGGCACCATTTTAAAGCTGATTTTAACACAAATGAAAACATTGATTTAATAATTGGAAAAGGTCCTTAATTGGTTCTTTATGTATAAACATATTCTTCTTCTTACGTCCTCGGATTTCTACGGATGACGACTTTAGTTAGAGATAACGTGACTTTTACTTATCTGTTGACCTCATTTAGATTGTGTATATGTTCATAGATTACTGCTACGATCATTCTAGCTACAGTATATAGACGTGTTTCAGTCCTGGGTAGTATAAATGGAATTTTTTTTAACTAATGTTTTATGCATTTTCTTAGCTTTTCGCTTGCCGTATCCTCAAGCCGTCTTTAGGGAGGTGTGGTGGAATTTTGCTATTCGTTGACGCGTATAGACTATATTATAGCCTGTGTATATGGCCTTATATATTTATTTTGTTGTCTATTCGTTTGCACTCTGTTAGTAAAGCCTTGCATTAAATCTCTAAACAGAAGCTTGTACTTTGAGAGTTGCGTGTTTCTCACCTGGGCTCAAGTGAGCAATAAGGATTAAATGCCTCAGCTCTGGAAAAAAGGGCAAATTTTACTGATCTGAGTATAACTAGATTGCAGCCAATGGCGGCATATTGATACTCTAGATCCAGCGTACCTTGCGGGTTTAAGAGTAGTTCTCCATCTCATATCTGATACAAAAAATCTCTGCCATATTCTCACTGACATGCATAAAACCCTATATATTAACAAAACCCTCTAACAGAAACCCACCTGACAAAATCAAATTTCTACTGGCAAGAACGGCGGGTTAAGGATCACAACCTAAAAGACGTCTCACTCGGCTCTCCGACTATTCCAAAATTACACTTGCTAGCTCGTGTTTAAGAACTCTGCATGGGCCACGAGCGCAAATGTACTAAAGACCCCAAGAAACGCAGCATAGTTATAGTTTAGTGCATAGTTATATGTTATGCGAAGTCGGATTCTTTTTTCATTTTGAAGTCGTCCGTCATTTTCAGGAAAATACTCAGCCAGACCGACCTAGCTAAACCATTTTTAGTCGGATGGTTTAGGTAGGTGTGACGTATGCCTTCGCAATTTGCACTTGATTTTGACTTTATGACGTCAGACTTAAAAATACGCCGCTGCACATTAAACTTGCACATTAAACTTGCACATAGAAATGGCGCCCGTTAAATTTGAAAATCATACGTTCTGGAATGTCGTTATTTCTAAAATACGAATAAAGGTAACATAAGCATATCGACCTATGTGAACATACGAAGGGCCTTCGACCTATGTGAACATATACGAAGGGACTTCTGACGAAGGGCCGTCGCTCGAAACGTTAGACTCCTACGCTCTCTGTTTCGGCAGTATATCTAACCTTACTATATTTCGATTGTTGTTTCTACACTGCCTACGCAGCACTCTACTTTTATTACACTATGTGAACATAGTTTTATCAAAATTACCTAACTTGTTGACAGGATTGGCCCTTTATTAATGAACTTGGGTGTTAACACTTTAATTAAGCCTCTGAGGCCTGGACCTCTCCCTGTGCTGAAGAAAATCGTCTGGCGTTAGCCAGAATAAACCTTAAAGACTTGCCTTCAGGCTCCAAAGTGCTAATTCCCACAATAGCCTTTTATGTAATAGATACAGCATTCGCAGCCGAGCTGTATCTGATTTACAAGGCGAGCTGCACTTTCTTAAAATACAAATGCATCTATAAGTAATCAAGTTCACCAACTATTTTGGGGATACGGTCTGTTTTAGCCGAGAAAATCGAAGCTAAAGTTTATGTAAATCAGGACGATGCTGTATCCGATTTACAACCACTGCTACAGTATTGATTTCTTTTGTGTTTTCGTCATGAATTATTAATGAGTATTTTAATAGTAATTTTGACAAGAGAATGCGTTCGCAGGGCGAAACTTGCGATATCTTTCGCATGCCTCGAATATATTTTGATAAAAACGATTTCGCAAGGGTGTAGCTGTGAACATATACAGATCATAAATAAAACTATCGGCCATCTTGAAAAAAATGATTGTACACAAATGAAGGAAGCATGGATGAAACTTTTGGTTTCAGGCTTTTTTTTCTGGAGTAGAGCCTCGGTCGTAGAAAAAGGGACCTGATACCAAGAGGTTTTCTCCGAATATCATCTTTCATTTGTCTTTCAATGTTCTTGACTGAAATTAAGAAAAAATACCTTGTCTATAGTTTGCTGTACGGTCCGCTGTGTTTAGCTGTATATGTATCTTGTTCATGCACGCTTTATGTAAACGTCAATGGAATATTTAACAATTATTCACCGAAGTGGAGGTGAATAGTGCTGGATATTCACCGAGCCGCTTCGGCGAGGTGAATATCCACACTATTCATCGACACTAAAACAATTGTTTTAGGATGTACCTCATAAATGAAATCACAAGTTTAACATTCTTAACTTATATTTTTCGGTATTTTATACAAGACAAGGCCGCTAGCGCAACTTGGACACTTGGCGCACTCGATATTTGTCGACAAAACAGTTTTTTAATACAACTTTTGAATATATTAATGGCTAGAAAAAAATTGTAAAGAAACATACCTGTGGACACTCTTCTACTTAATTTTGTTGACTTTCCTCGTTATTCTACAACATCAGCCTTGTTTATCAACAAAATCTCCTGCGTCGGTAAACAAAGCAAAACTGTCCGCCATTTTGTTTTACCCGCAGGTGAATAGTGCAGGATATCCCAAGCTAGAGGAACCAATAAGATTGCGTGAAAAGCACTATTCACCTGCGAGGTATATGCTAATGTAGGACATCCCAATTAATGTCCTTTAACGTCAACTTATCGTCAACTTAATTAAATGTGAATTTGGTACTGAATACAGTATTTTTAGTATTTTATTTTTATTGTATTATAGTTTCCCAGTATCAATCATCACAATCATCAACGCTATGTGCTCAACATGAGACATTTTATCAGTAATGCATATCGTTCTCAGCCTTGGTAAGGCGTTCCATTGTCTCCAGGTAGACCAGGTAGTCCCGGAGGTCCAGGGGGACCTCTATCGCCTGGAGCTCCTCGGTTTCCTACCGGTCCAGGGGGTCCTGAAGGTCCATCATTGCCAGGTGCACCAGCTCTTCCTGGTGGTGGCGGAGGTGGTGGGGGTGGTGGTGGAGGAGGAGGAGGTGGGGGAGGTGGAGGTCTTAAACAGCAAACAGACGAACACGAAGGAGCGCAAGAACCAGGACATCCATAACCACACGGGTTGGCTTCTCTTTTATAGTCTATATAATGAGAGAGTAAAATTAATAAGTTGACAAATGGCAACATGGTTGATAACAAGTTTTACCCTTAGATCTTTTTTTAATAATCACGAAAGACGTCAAAATAATGAGATTATTTGCTCCTATTTTTCATTAATTAATTAATTAAACAATATATAAACTATTTACACATCTACTATAACATATAAATAATTAACATTTGCGTTGAAGTAAATAACATTTAGTGATGCTTCAGAAATGGTTGTAGTCCTGGCATGACGTTATGTCTGTTGGTAGAGCATTAAACGAGTTTGATGCAATGTCTTGGAAAGTGTTAGAAACTAGTGAAATGTAAAGACTAGGAGCGGAACTAGATCGCAATGTACGCAAATAATTTACCTTATTAAGTCTGAGGTGATTATAAGTGTGGAAAACCCGCTTTACGGAAAAATAAATATTTTATTTTGGCAATGAAAACGAACACTCGTTTCTCAACTAATACTCATTGTCATTGTTACGTACGGTGATGGTTTTTGATCAATTTTGATGCTCTCGATCTTAATATGCATTTCAAAGCCCTTGAAAGTTTGCCGAAACTGGTCCACTCTGCTGCCTGGAGTAGTACGGCAAATATCGTAATTTAAATTAATAATTAAGATATTTGAAAAGGTTAAAATGTGGGGAAAAACAATGAATTATACGGACTAATCGAGAAAGCTCGGCAGCAGACTACGTGAACCATTTTAGGCAAACTTTTAAATGCGGCGAAAGCAAAGGGCTTTGAGAAAACGCTGCTTCAATACGCACCACAAA
Source organism: Corallium rubrum (assembly GCA_964035015.1). NCBI lineage: Eukaryota > Metazoa > Cnidaria > Anthozoa > Scleralcyonacea > Coralliidae > Corallium > Corallium rubrum. The sequence goes on from OZ035998.1 coordinate 4,206,581, forward strand.
ATTGCGCTGTCTTTTATCGAGGTTGTAAGAAAGTTCTGAGAAGGTCAGAACAAGACGTTATTTTTGACGTTCTAGCAACGTTCCCTGGAGTCGACAAATTGATGTTGTTGAAACGTGGTAACACAACGTTTTTAGAACGAAAGTCCAACGTTCTCACAACGTTGCAACAACCTAAATGTGTTTGCTGGGTAGGCCATTTATCACTATAAAGGGCTTTATGGGTGGCTTTAACCCTTCTTTCTTTAACAGGTAACCATCCTATTACAAGCTCTTTAATTTCCCTTACGTATTTACTAATAACAAAACCAGCAGCTGCATACTGTACCCGTTAGAGCCTTTTAACTAAATATTCTGGGAGAGGGTTAAAGTGCAAATGAAGCGAAAATTAAATCAGTCTTATTTGAAAGAACACTTAAAATGATAGAGTAACATCTTTTGCAGTTTTTCGTTTCCTTACTTCGTTCTTGATATATTTCAGTTTGTTTGACATGCAAATTAAACATTTTGACGTCATGACGTGCATAATGAGTTATCGAAAAAAGTTATATATTTTGATATTGGCAAATACAATTACCTGAAAATCTACATGTTTAGTGTTCTGGGCGAAACACACCCACATGGGCTTCCTTTGGATTAATTTGGTTTGATAATAACAAAGCTATATAACTTTTTTCGATAACTCATTATGCACGTCATGACTTATTTACAACGTTTAATTTGCGTAATCAAACAAACTGAAATATCTCAAGAATGAAGCAAGGAAACGAAAAACTGGAAAAAACTGCAAAAGATGTTACTCTATCATTTTAAGTGTTCTTTCAAATAAGACTGACTTAATTTTCGTTTCATTTGCACTTTAAATATAATATCGCAGTAGTCTATTTTGTAAGAACTAATGTCTCTGCAAGCTGTTTTCGAAGTTTAAAATTGGTAAAATTCTTTAGCTTGCGTAGAGTTCTAAGGACCCCATAACATTCTTTGGATAGTTCGTTGACATGTTCATGAAAACCTCGTGGAGAATTACTAATTAGTAAAGAGTTAAATAGATTTAAAATTATAGAAATAATAAAATTTAAAACTATAAAAATGATAGATGTTTTAAGTCAGAATGCATACTTACATCTAGCTTCAGCAACGACAAATACAGTGACCACGACCAAAAATAATATTTTTGAATCCATGGTTACAACCTGAGAAAAAATAGGGAAATGTGCATGTGATAGTTTTATGCATGAAAAAATATATCCTGTAGAATGTACACCCTTCTGATTGGCAATGTTGGTTAACAATTATTCCTATTCTGCCCCCCACTTTTCGGGGAAATGGTCGGTTAATTGATATACGTCATGCAGTTAAAACCAAATCGGTCGGTAAATTTAGGATTTAAAACCGTAAAGGCACTGTGCAGCATACCAGGTGACTATCCAGTGATTTGAAAAAAAAAATCATTAATTTTTTCAAAGCAAGCAAACATGACGTCCGCGTCCTAGACGTGTTGATCTATGCCAATCCAAGGGAAGTTAACAGACATAGAAACAAAATGCCTCTTCTATAAAACTATCATTATCGTTATCTTCCGAAGTTCCCTAAACATTCCCAGAAATTACATTAATCGAACTTCTGCGCCCACGTTTTTGGAACAGCGGATTGATTGTCACGTGGTAGGTTTCGTCGGATTGTATTTAGTGTAAATGATATATTTGCTTTTGATAGACAAAATCTTTGTATTCACTATTGAGGCTCTGGGTTTGGGGAAAAGTGTTATTACATGTACCAACCAATTCTTGAGTGAAATTAGCTTCTGCGAAAGACAGTCAGTGAAAGTATTATTAAGAATGAAGTATTAATAAAGAAGTAATCAGACGTTCTTTTTACGAATGTGGATACGTTGAAAGAGAGTTTCCAGGAATCCAGTTACAAGATTTAATGGCAGACTATGGCAGACGTTCTTTTTCGCCATTACCCATCCATGCAACTCATCGAAAGAACGTATATATACTTGCAGGCTATGGCGTTAGCGCGAATAAAATACTAGTACTATAGCTAATTATGCGCCGTCATGAATCGGCAAAGAGTTAACCTCTTAGGGGGAATTCACATGGATGAAAGTTGTCCCTGTCAAGGGGGTCACCCTGGCCCCAGAGCTACAGTTTACAGAGTGTTTATATGAGGAAAAATTGTCCCTGCTAGCAGGGTGACCTTCGATTGTCCCGAAGGGCAAACCAACTTTTAACCAATCACGTTGAAGCGTTGCTTTGGAGTTGTCTCGGGTAACTGAGTGAAACTGTTTACACAGTGAGGGAAAGTTGCCTCGTCCCCTAGGGTTGTTACCCTACCTCGTAAAGAGGGTGACCCTATCCTCAGGGTGACCCTACTACCCGAGACAAGTGTCAAATTCTGCATGTAAACACCCGCTGTCGCCACTATAAATAAAACGAATGCAAAGTTGGCTCTCCCAGGGTGGGACAACTCTCGTCCATGTAAACGGGACCTTAATCCCTTGATAACTCAAACCAAAACATAATATAATTTATTGTATTAGAGAAATTTATAAAATCTGTTTATTATGAGCAACATGTGTTGCGTGCATGTAAAGATTCTTACATGTTAAACGTACGTAGTAGGAACCTTCGGGTTCTTCCTATAGTTGTCTTCATGTGTGGTTATCACGAAATATGTAAATGACGTTAGTTTCCTACTTTGGGTGAGGTTCACACGCAATGATGTTATATAAGATTGTACTTTGTTTTACTAAATTGTTCTCCACTCCAACTCTGTTGTGTGTGTTAAAGATCCGCTCGCTGCACATGCATTAATTTAAAATCAAATAATATTAATCTCGCAGGTAATTTTTAATATATAGGAAATTCCAAATAAAGCCAAGTCTTATGCATGAGCGAAAATATAATATGCTAGGCATATATATGTCAGTAAACGAGATAATAAAACTGAAAAATGACTGAGCAATGACTATTAACATGTTTAGAAAATTGATATGTAATCATAAATTTGGTCTTTTTGTCTTCTTCTGCTGGTGTACTTTTTCTCTACTGTAAAAATATTATATTTAGCCAGGTAGAACGTAATTGAAAACAAGAACGAATAGCATGAAACATGAAGTATAGTTTACTTTTTACCGATGCTCAATTGCTTCTTCACAATTGACATAATATGAAGGATGAACAAAGAAAACAGTTTCTGGTTGAATGCTTCACCGCGTTCGTTAAACGTTGTGAAATTACATTTCTTGCTCCGATGGTGGGCCGTTTTTAGATATTTTCAGCAAAAATTTAGTTTATTCTACACTTTATACAAGATATTATTTACTGTTTTAAAATTCTTACCTTTTATTCAAAGGAAATAATGCAAGTCTATCACAAATATTCGGAAGTTGATCTGATTTGTAAACAGAACTATCCAACTGTAACTATTTTAGGATGAACACATTTTAAAGCTATTGCTATTTATTAGGTGAAGGATTTAAATACAGTACGGCTTCACTGATTGGCTCATTCAGGTTCATGTTTGTCCAAGATCACGTAAAGACAAAATGATAAACAGGTGAAATGTTACGCTTGAGAGAACATCTAGAAATCTACCGTTAGCAAAAGAGCATCGCATGCATGGCTGCATATATAAAACACTATATAAAAAAAAAGACCCAAGAGATAAAGCGAGCTGCCAGAACACAAGAATTGGCCAGGAGGAGATTGTTAATTACTAATATTTATACGTTGACCTGTCAAACAATTTCCAATTCGTATCTGAACTCATATATTTGGGTGCGCAAAGGATTATGGTAACGTATACAACCGCCATCTTTTTAATGGTCCTGGATTGAGCAGAGCAATAACACCACTGGCACCAGGGACGGACTGGCAGCAGAAAAGTTACCAGGAAATTACATGAAAGGGGCGCCTGGTTGACTGCAAAGCCTAGATGTTCTAAGGGTCTTGGCCGGGATGTGCGCCCGGGGCACTACTCTTAGTCTTAGAGTTACAAAATTTATTATATACGCGAAAAATTACATGTGATTACATCTTATGAAAAGTGAATTACAAAGAAATGATACAATTACATGCAGAGTAAGTAGTTTAGAAAATACATATTGGAAATCATTGTGTTTGTAGTTTACGACTAGTAGTCTAGCAATGCAACTAGAAACAACTCTATTTCATGTTTACGTTATAAGCTGTATTTTGTTTATTGTCTTAGTGGGGGCGCCTGAAACGAAAAACAAGGGGGCCCACCGGGAAATTTCTCGGTTGGCCAGTCCGCCTCTGGCTGGCACAAGCTTCACTTCGCACTGTTGAAGTTAAGCCCGATCGAAGGAGGTAGTACTCGGAAGGGTGACCACCTTAGCATCATGTAGAGTTGTTGGTTCTCTCCTGTGTTTCGAGAGGTTCTCACCGATTTCCCTCCCTCCGCAAAGTCGGTTTCCCTCCCTCCGCAAAGTCGGTTTCCCTCCCTCCGCAAAGTCGGTTTCCCTCCCTCCGCAAAGTCGGTTTCCCTCCCTCCGCAAAGTGGTTTCGCAGTTAATTCTACGAACTAGTTCCATCAACGCCAAGGGCCATTGGGTTATCAGTATCTAAAGACTGCCATATTATGTTACCCTCAATAAAATTAAATAAATTAAAATTAAGTTGCTTTATCATTTTTCACCTAAAGGCTCGTCTCTGTTAAATCTTTTCAGACGATTTACCACTTTTACGATAATCTGTGGCTATTTCGACGAAAGGGCTTGAATAAACATTGAATAAACATGAGTGAACAGCAAAAAGCCCTGCAGCTATACAATAATTTGTCATGGATGGAACTTTCAAAATCATTCAGTTTGTTATAACTCGTAGTGAGATGTTTCAATCATGGAAAACACAGCATTAATATTAACCATTTCAGAATTGCGCTAGAGACCTGGGGATAGTCAGGTTGACAATGCATGACGGAATTGTTTTGGGGAACGGGTTCTGTTCACGTCCCCAAAACAGTCCCATGATGACTTTGAAATGTTGCAAATGAGCCATTATCTAGTGTTCGCACTCTACGAATTATGGATAAATGCGGAAAAAAAACCCAAATTGTGACGTTATCTGAATGGAGCGCCGTGACATATTAGTGAATTTAAATACATGAAAAAACATATGAATACCGATTAGTCGAGCCGTGGAGCGCAAGTATATATCGCTAAAAATATACATAAAACAGTTTCTCAACTCTGTAGCTAAGATCAATGCAATTTTAATGTAATACAGTGCAGAGAAATGAAGTACAGTGCAATTTTATGGAGTATTATAATTAAGCATTCTGATTGGCTAAAAACAATGAAACTTACGGAGAGCCAATCAAATGCTTTAGCGGATGAAGTATTTTATATTATTTCCTTCACTCGAAATCCAATATGGCGACCAAAACTTGGAATTGTCGAAGAACGTTTTGATGAATTAAATTATAATAGAAAAATGAGGTTACATAGTATGTTCAAAACTTTTGTATTTGGTGCATGAAGTAAACCAAGAAAGCAACGAAGAACATATCTATTTTTGTGTGCAGCACGGCCTAATGAAAAGCAACCTTGTATATCGTTTTTATCTTCTCAATACTGTAGGTTGATTAGCTACCATGTATAAAAACTTTAAATAAATAAATAAATAAATAAATAAATAAATAAATAAACAAACAAACAAATAAAAAAATAAATAAGTAAGTAAATAAAGAATGCATACAGAAGCCTTAAGACGGCACTTAGTGTCCACAGAATGGAAACAGACAATGAAAAACTCGACAAAAGTTAAGCTAACTTTTTAAAATGTTTTAAGTTTTTCTGGAAAGGTTATGTTTCGGTATAATATATCATTTACAGACCTTTCGCTCGGGGTATTCCCCAAAAAAATACCCCTCGTGATGAAATATTCCTCGGGCTTCGCGGCCTCGGGATATTTCATCCCTTGGGGTAATACTCCTCGCTCCAAGAATTGATAAGTATATCACCACATGAGGGGATTTCAGGCCGTCTTTCTGCGGTCAATTTTTTCCCACCAAAATGGTGTTTTTGAAAACTTACAACTTCGCAACGTTTTAATAGTTTTCGATGAAATTTTCGTGCGTTTCTCTAAACTGCACATCATCCTACAAACATTTGTCGGGAATGTTTTATAAGTCCGATATTTTTTATTTTCTCACGTTTTGAATAAATAGAATCTTGGAATTGAATTTTTAAATTCATTGTTAAAATAAAAAACAATAAAGTGTTTTTGTTATTCTATAGATTTATTCCTATATAGATGAACTTATGCACAATACATTGAATAAATTAATTTTACTTTATATATTTTGCTAAAAAATTAAAAATCTTTGATGAGATCAAATACACTGACGGTGCATCTGAAGTTCTATTTTATGTCTATATATATATTCTTCTTAGTTCATTTTCGACCACAGCAGGAGATTGATGGCGGAGGTATTGGGGGAGGCGGGCACGGTGCTGCTATCGGGCAGGGAGGTGGTGGTGGTGGAGGACATGGACATGGTTGAGGTGGCGGAGGACGGCAACAAGATATAGCTGGTGGTGGGGGAGGCGGTATTGGGCACGCTTGACATATAGGTTGTGGGGCCGGACACGGGCAAGGCGGCGGTTGAGGCCTCTGGCAGCACGGTATCGGACAGATTTTCATGCAGTGATGAATACATATAGGAGCGCATGGGGCAGGCGGTGAGGGCATTCCAGGACATCCAGGCATACCAGGTGGACCGTTGCATCCGGGAGGACCTGGTGGACCATTTGGACCATTACAGCCCTTTTGTCCAGGACAACCAGGGGGGCCTGGTAAGCCAGGTGAACCGGCACAACAGGACTGACTGCATGATGGAGCACACGTAGGTGGGCATGGACTGGGACACACCACAGGTGGAGGTGGAGGAAGGGGAGGTGGTATAGGTAAAGGTGTACAACAGCTTGGAGTACAACTTGGGGCGCATGAAGATTGGCATCCTTCACCACATGGACTAGGACTTTTCTTTTCTAGATAAATACAATGAATGGATTCAAACGCAAATTCTACAGTTTTCATGACAAAAACTACTAAATAAAACACGATGAAACAACTGAATAAAAATGTAATTAGAATATGTGTAAGAAATATTGTATATATGAATGGAACCAATGTCTGGAACCATTTATGAGAAATATCAAAGGAAATCTTCGAGTTGTGGAATTTGAGATGCTATGGAAATCTAAATCTGGTATTTTTAGAAAACATTTTATCGTGAGGATGCCCTTTGATCTAAAATCCGATATTAGAGGAGAAAAACTGGGTCATCACTTAACCTATACTAAGAAGGCTTCTGACTGGTTTAGATAACCTAGCCCAACACCTTCCCCTAACCCTAACCAGTAAGGAACATGGGAACGAATTGATAAGCAACAGTGTAATTGGTTACTTATAGCCGATCAGAAAACGCGTTCATATTACGTAGGTCTTTATTGGAAGAACTCGCATCAAGTCCTTTTCGAGATAATACAAAACATAATGCATGTCCTGAATACCTCAGCCAGCGGGTTATATTTAATGACATTTTAATGTAAATTTTATTAAACTTTTAATTTAAAGGACATTGCCAATAAAAATGAAGTTTGTCAAATTTGAAAGAACTCGTAAAATTGTAATAGGAGATCTTTTACAACTTTTTTGTATCTTTCTTCGTTTTTAAAATATTTCAGTTTGTTTCGGATATGTAAATTAAATGATCTCTGACGTCATGAGCAAGGTACAGTCTTTTCATACATTGCAAAATCACTTACACCTCTATGATTGCTCAACATAAAATGGTTAGTGTCACAAGGCGTTTTTATATTGCACAGTTTCAAGTTATTTCGTTAAACAAACTTAAAGATAATATAAATAAGTTTTGTGGAAACACCACGTAAAATATTTCTTTGCTAAGCTTTCGGCCTGTTGACTCAGGCCTTCATCAGAGCAATGACAACAACTCGTTGTCATTGCTCTGATGAAGGCCTGAGTCAACAGGCCGAAAGCTTAGCAAAGAAATATTTTACGTGGTGTTTCCACAAAACTTATTTATATTACTTTATCGCCATGAAAACGTTCAAAGAATTAAACAAACTTAGAGATATAACTGATTTTGCTAGGAGTGAAAATACTGCACCCTGTTCCTGACGTCAGTTACCATCTAATTTACATATTAAACAAACTGGAATATCTTGCAAACGAAGAAAGATACAAAAAAGTTGTAAAAGATCTTCTATTACAATTTTACAAGTTCTTTCAAATTAGACAAACTTAATTTATTTAAGCAAAAATAATTTGATCGCACTTTTGTATAAACAATGGACTATTAACAATACCGTTGCTTTTTGTGAATCCAGTTTGTTTGTGAGAATTAAAGCTTTACATAATATAAAGGATAATAATGCAATCAAGCATTCTCATTCATCTGCACGGAGAGATTTACAGACACAAAATCTTCATACAATTTTCAACCAAAATTTAATGCATAATGCAGGTCCTTGGCTTATGGCCATATATAAACATCCTGAATTATATAAACGATTAAACTTCTAACCCTAATCCCAACCTTAAATAAAACTGTTGATTTAAATTTTGTATTTTACTACCGTAGTCTACGTGATGACGTCATTTCTGGAATTTGTATAGGCAATCGCATGGGGCCGAGGAGAATTAAGGTTTAATTTCACGAGTGTTTTCAAAATTTTACAAAATTGCCCAAGTCGCAAAGCGAGTGAAATTAATATGGAAAGTCAACAGACTACCAGAAAATGAAACAGAGGTAAATTCAGGTAAACCACATGGCGTAGATAATAAAAACCCTTAATAAGCCTTGAATGACGATGGAAAGGAATTAAACTAAAATTTTAAATTAATGTATAATATTATAATTAGTAGTGCTATCATTATTATTATTATTATTATCATTATTATTGTTATTATTATTATTATTATTATTGTTGTTATCACAAAGCTTTGATCTTATAGCTGGAGTTGGGTTTTTGTCCCTTTTTGCTTAACATCAAGGTACATCCCGTACCCTTAGATACCAAGCACGTATCTCAAGATTCTGGCAGATCCTAATAAACAAGCTTTTTGAAGTGTCTGAAACTCTATTGTGGCATCTAGCTTCTCTATCCACCTGTCAAAATTGTTATGTATTGTTCCAAGTGCTCCAATAACAATGGGTACAATTGTCACTTCCTTACATTGCCATATTCTTTTAATTTCTATTTTAAGATCTTGGTATTTCTCTATTTTTTCCCTTTCCTTCTGTATAACTCTTGTAATCTTGTAACTCATGGTTTTCACAAATATATTTTTTGTATATTTAACTTACCAAAAACGTTTTTATTTTAAATGATATAATAAATTAAATGATATTAAACATCAATAATAATATAAAAAAGAAAATACCTGATTCACATGAAAAATATCGTATAAACCGTTTAAAATTACTACTCCCTACAGGGTTCCCATACTAATACATTTATATCGGGTTCACGTCCAGCTGATTTTATCCATTTTATTGTACTATATACGTGTTTGTCAGCCCATCCCTGCCGTCTAACCACTACGAAGGGAAGCATATTATTATTGCTTGTTAAGAAATACAACATCGGATAGTTACTGAACTTATGGATATCAGTATTAAAATAAGTAGTAAAATTAGTATTAAAAAAATAGTACAAACCTATAGTTGAACCTGTGTTTTCAACGACAGCAACAATCGATGGTAGAAACAGTACCACTGACAAAAATACCGTCATTCTATAACAAATCAGTAAAGAAATTACATTATACAGTCGACTTCTAAATTACATTAAGTCGACTTCTAAAAAAAACTGTGCAAAAGGCTTAGTGTACAGCGCAGATTATAACATATTCTATATCACAGGTCATTTTCATGTCACCTTTAGGTGAACAGAAAACGACGTATTATAGCTCTCATACAAATAAAACCAAGAATGAATTAACGAATAGAAACTAACCTTTACCTGTATGTCTTCTTAGTAAAGGTCAACAATAATTTCAGGAGTTTTTAATTATTTTGTCTTTCTTTTTCTCAACCCTCTTTGCTGTCGGACTCCGTGTCGTAATTAATTCACCAACAATTGACCAACCTGCTTTGCTGACTTAATTGGATAATATAAGATTTCCCGAGTATAAAGTCAATATGTTACTGATTCTCAGCGCAGTATTTCATCGGATCAAATTGTGATATTTATATGCGTTTTTATGTCGACATCTTATAAGGATAAAATAATATATTAACTTTATATTATATTATATTATACATATAGTGGGCTGCAGTGTTTAGACTAGCCTACTCAAAACATATCATCAAGTATAATGATTAATGGACCTTACATTTATTTTTTTTCTGTTTCTCGATGTGCTATGAATTGAATTGTTAAAATTTACCAGGCCTAAGAAGTTGAAGAAGGTATTAAAAATATTTTCAAGCATGAAAGACTACTTTTTAATTCAATTATAAACTGTAGTAATTTTCTGCTTATATATAACTCTTATATTTTACGCGCTCTTAAAAGTTATTATTATCATATCTTTGGAAAATGCATTACAATAAAAAAATGGCAGTCCAATCTTTACTCTAATTTGGGTAATCGTGTCCAATATATATATATATATATATATATATATATATATATATATATATATATATATATATATATATATATATATATATGTATATATGTTTATGATAAAATATATATATATATATATATATTTATGTCCAATATGAGACCTTATTCAAAAATGGCCGCCGAATTAAAAAATATCCATATAAATTAGGCTATGTGCACACGGTAACGTTTCCGAGGGTTTTCGTATTGTTTACTGTTCTCAAGGGAATCGAGAACAATCAGCTCATTACTTGAAACAATACGAAAACGCTCGGAAACGTTACCGTGTGCACACAGCCCTTAGCCCTTATGAACTCGTTTTTATGTGGGAAATTCAAAAGAATTTTTACTTTAAAACGAGATCATATGGGCTAATTTGTATGCATATAAAAGAATCTTAATTCAGCGGCCATTTTTGAATAAGGTCTGTGTACTAATTCCTGGGTTAGGGTTTGTAATTTTATTACATAAAGTACCTGTGTTTCGAACTTATAATAGGAATTTGCTTCAGCTTTAAATGGGTGCATTCAATTGTTTAGGTAAGGTATACACATCTTGAGACACACCGACTCCTTCTGATACTTCAAAATACATCTAAATACACATTGACAAAAACTGGAAATTTTCTAGAGAAAAACTGAATGTTCCTCTTCCAATACTAATACCATTTTAATATATACTGATAAACATAAGTGGTATAAAAATTATAGTAAAATTGTAACATTTCGTCCAGCTAATTTAGTGTACATATATCAACGGAAAGACCGGACTACAGTTTTTGTCTACATGTATGTAGTTGTGAACAGTGCGATTAGACTATATATATATATACATGCATGCATGCACATATATCAATATATAGCCAAATGCTAAGACTAAGTTCAAAATTAAAAATAAAAAAAGTCAATCCAACAGAGCGAATTATTAATGAAAATATCAATTAGTTAGTTTCAGAAATTGCAGCTTCATGTTTGTAATAATTGTCAGTTGTTTGCTGTACAAGCTGTGTTATAGTTGATAATACTGAGTCCCGCTTAGAACTCAGAGTTTTTTCTGAGTATTACCAACTAACACAGCTTGTACAGCAAACAACTGACAATTATTGAAAATATCATTGTTTGGAAGCGTTTTTCCTCCACCAAGGGAATAAGTGCAAAGGGCTATATAGCTATGATAATTAGATCTGATGTTTTGTCCACCTGTATATCTACACACGAGGTCAAAGTGCAAATGAAACGCTGTCTCATCAGTTAACAAATGAAAGCAAAGTCAAAATTATTTTTCTCATGGACTCCTGTATGCTAAACATTTATTTTGAACCATGCATCGTATATTCATAAAGTGACTGCCAATTTAAATTCTTTTATATGCATTTAAACGTTTTACACAAGAACGAGGCTGGAAGGTTAATTTACATGCATATAAAAGAATGTAATTAAATTGGCGGCCATCTTGAATACGGTATATTTATAAAGTTTTGCAGGTTAAATTAAACGCCTCAGTGATGAGTTGATAGAAACTGAACAGCGAACCAATCACCTATGGCCAAACAATTCTGGTACCTGACGTAACGGCAGTGAACAATGCACTGGTGCCATAATCTAAAGCAATACTTGGACTGGAACTGCTAGAAGTCGTGTCTTTTTTAACAAAAAAAGGTTTGTTCAAATATTACTTCTACCATTATTTCTCGATAGCAACGTTGGAAATAAATACTTGTTATATACAAAGCATCTCGCATGTACTTTATCCTCTTGTAATTCCTATTCAATATTTATCTGCAGTCGACAAGATGGTAAAAGTGATTCTCGTCGTATTTCTATCTCTTGGAGTATTCCAAACCTTTGCCAAGCCAACGGGTTAGTAAACATTTTAAATCCTAACATCTATTGTATTTCAAGTATTTATTATTTGATCATTCGAGCTAGCTCATATAGGTTTTCATGTTGTAGTTAAATTTTGCGCCGATATTTATGTGAGACGGTATGAGAAGCGCGGAACAAGACGAAAACAGAAGTTCGCGATATTTAAATATACAGTGCAGACTAATAAGTTATTATTATTTAGCTCAAACGGGACACAAAACATGGCAAAACATTATTTTATTGACCTTATGTTACAGTTTTATCCCAACCAATTTTGTTTAACTACAGTAACTTAGTAACTAAGTGTTACTTAGTATCTTTGCCGTTTTCATACTGTTTTCATAAATTAATACCATTAATTCATAACGCATATACACTTCTTGCTGTGAGCTGAATTCACTTAAAGCTTGATATATTTTTTTCTAAAATAATTAGTTCTGAAACATTCAGTTTCTAAATTGTAAATTATAAACTATAAACTATCAATTATAACTGCGAACTTCATAACTTTCTGTGGAAATCCTTCATGAATGGTGGTTATCGAGCTTGCATATACTTTCTAAGTTTCTGTGGAATAATTCCTTCATAAATTATGGTTGCTATCTTTTTAGGCTTCAAAGTAAAACGAGCAGATGCGGGTAAGTGAAAGTCTTTCGTTGCATGGTAATATATATATATTATAACTTAAAGCATGTCGTTTGTTTATCAGTAGAGAACATTTAAGAACATAAATAAATATTTTCATTATTACTGCTAAAACTGGCGAACCGAGGCCACTTACAAAGTTACTACATTTCTAAATTCGAACTGACCATTCATCTTTGACAGTTCTTAAAGTGCAAATGAAACGAAAATTAAGTCAGTCTTATTTGAAAGAACACTTAAAATGATAGAGTAACATCTTTTGAAGTTTTTCGTTTCCTTGCTTCGTTCTTGAGATATTTCAGTTTGTTTGATATACAAATTAAACATTTTGACGTCATGACGTGCATAATGAGTTATCGAAAAAAGTTATATATCTTTGATATTGTCAAATATAATTACCTGAAAATCTACATGTTTAGTGTTCCGGGCGAAACACACCCGCATGGGCTTCCTTTGAATTGAATTAAATTGGTTTGATAATAATAAAGCTATATAACTTTTTTCGATAACTCATTATGCACGTCATGACTTCAAAATGTTTAATTTGCATACCGAACAAATTGAAATATCTTTAGAACGAAGCAAGGAAACGAAAAACTGCCAAAGATGTTACTCTATCATTTTAAGTGTTCTTTCAAATAAATAAAACAAACTTAATTTTCGTTTCATGAGCACTTTAAACTTGCAGAAAATTAAGCTAAAAAGGTACAGGATCTGTCAATTTTTTCATTTTTTGTTAAAAACATGGAATAAATTGGAAATGCTGATTCAGTTTGTAATCATGCATGGCCTCGGTTCGCCTGTTCGAGCAGTAATATACGGCATGCAATCCCTTGTAACTAAACCAACACTGGCAATATGCAACAGCAGTATTAGTTCGATAAACCAGAAAACTTGCAAGTTTGGAACGTCAAGCTTGATTCCCATTTTTACCAATCCAATGCAAAGATCTTAACACATTATCGATAGTAAATACTAATATTATCCAAATTATAATTGGTTAACCGTTATTATATATAATGGTCTTCAAATAAGCAGTTTTGATAAATCTTTTAAGAAAAGATTAATCTTATGCATTCGTAAAAATTCGTAGGAATTTGGTTTTCATTGATTTTTTACGTTAATTCTTGGGTGTCTTTAGGCGATTATTGAGTTGAAATTTTTTTTATTCTTACGACAATCGTCGATGATCGTCCACGGCGGTTGGTTTACATTTTAATCCTATAATTCGTCACAAATACTGATTTGTAAAAGAAGACTGAATCGAGGCCCTATTGTTTGGAAAATGAAGCCAGAATCTGCCATTACCAAGGGATGAACTGGGTGTGAAATGTCAGCATGGAGTCTGTTTGATCTTTTTGACTTTTTACAACCAAAAACAAAGCATTGTGTTCCAAATTCTCCATCTTCTTATGGCCCAGGCGAAAGAGTTACTCGACCCAGTCTTTGCAAGATCAGTGTTCGCAAAATGTCCTAAACCATCGCAAAGCTGTATCAGCAATGCCTGGGATTGCCTGGCGATAAATATAAACCGGGATAATAAACTAAACGTATCTTTAACGTAATTTGATACCATATATACTGTATGTTGGCTAGCTTAAGCTTTTAATTTGTATTTTCTAGTCTGCGTAAAGACGTTGCTTAATATCGCTGTTTCTTAAATTCATTCCTGTTTCTTCTTTTTAGGAAGTGGTAGCGGCAGCGGCAGTGGCAGCGGTAGTAAGTATAATTCCAAATATACAACATTTAGTTTTCTCTTAGCCCCACAGGGAAGTTTGATTTTTTTATATAAAAAGTAGTTTGCCACGTGTATGTGCAGTGAAGGAATACAAATCGCCAAAATACTTATAAAGGATATCCATGCAACTGTTCGAGCGAAAGCCCTTTGTCAGACGAAACAGCAAACCTCCTTTAAAGGCCTGCATGCCAAACGCTTTCAACATCGCATTCAACATCATTCAACATTGTTGAACAATGTTGAATAATGTTGAAAGCACGAGTGGCCAAATGAATTCAACATCGTTCAACCTTCATGAACGACAATTAATTGAACGCGGGCTACCACAAAAGCTGGAATCGACAATATCCCGCATGGCCCATGTCTCTGTTCAACAAAGTTGAATGAAATGTGGCCAAATGCGTTCAATACCTTTCAACATTTTGAGAACAATAGAAATGTAAATTTGAACATGTTCAAATTTCGTTCAACATCATTCAACACCATTCAACAACGTTCAACATCATTCAACAGGGGTGGAAATACGCTTTCAAGATGTTGAATTCAACAATGTTGAACGATGTTTAATGAAATGTTGAAAGCGTTTGGCCAGGCCTTAAGACTATTTTACCAGTACACGAACCCTTCACATTTTACTAATTTATTCTAGCTATACATCAGATGATTTTACTTGTCCAGGCAATATGTCCCAGCATGGTAAAAAGCATAGTGTTGAATGGGATACCGCTGATTAATAGTATTTTTTTTCTTTCTTGATTTTTAAAAGGTGGCGAAGGAGCGCCAGTAGGACCAGTACCGCCTTATCCAGGAATGGGTGGCTGCATGCCACAACCAGTTTGTGCTCCTCCACAACCCCAATGTGGAACCCAGTGTCCTCCACCTAATCCTTGTTGTCCACCTGCAGGACAACCCATGCCGATGCAGATGCCGATGCCGATGCCGATGCCTCCGCCCATGCCTGTGGGAGGAGGATGTGGAATGGGATGTGACGGTTCTCAAAAAGATGGCGCGAAAACAAAAAGCCACAAGAGTCACAAAAAGGGACACAAAAAGGGCCACAAGAAAATTCACAAGAAACACAAAAAGAGCAAAGCTGCCCGAAAGCACCACAAAGATTCTAATTAACATGTTTCTCGATTCGATCATGACGTAATATTGACGTACTTGTAGTTCGTCAATGTGATAAAGAGTTACAATAATATTCTAGTGAATTTGTATTCTAACTGAAGCTGTAACTTAATATAAGATCTAGAAATTTAACGACATGCAAAAATACATAACAAGTGTTTATGTGTTAGGTTAGCACAAGTGTATGTTTGTTAAATAGATAATGAACTCAATAAAACAAAAAAAGATTGAAATCAATTTTCCAGAAATATGTGCATAAAGTACCCTTCGACATGTGTGAAATACTTATGGCTAACAATGTTGTTTAGCCACGATATTGATGATTATTACAACGTTATAATTCGGACCGCCATTGATATTTGTTAATATATCACACACGAGAAGCCGTGTATTATCTGATTTGTAAACACCGAGAAGTGTGTTGAAAAACGAGGCGATAGCCGAGTTGTTTTATCTCACTTCGAGGTGTTTTTAATTCAGATAATAAACGGCTTTCGAGTGTATGGTATAGCTTCTCAAACAAATCAGTATCTAAAGAGAACTTTGAAGTAAAACTTGTCTTAATTTATGGGCGTTTATTACCACATTTCACAACGTCTCCGTAACTGATTCATTATGTTTTCCTCATGAATTATTAATGAGTTTGAGAAGTGATTATCATACACGAGAAGGAGTGTTTGATCTAATAGAGCGTTTTCACTCACGTGATCGGTGGCCCATTGGGGTGGTGAAACAATACGAAATATTTGAATAAGAAAGAGCTAATTCCCATACCGTACACCAATATGGCCGCCATTTCATTGTTTTGGTACACCAATATGGCCGCCGTGACGTAAGATGAAAACGCTCTGTACCAAACACTGAGAAGTGTGTTGAAGAATTAAGGCGAACCCAGGTTTATGAATTATTAATGATTTGAGAAAAGTTGGTAACAGTTCCAACAGGAATGTCAGCATAGTGAAGTGAACATGCATGGTTATTCTTTCAATAAGAACATTAATACTAATTAGCATTACTCAGGAGAAATATAAAAGCCCAGTTAAAGGTGGAAAACTGTTTCGATTGCTACAGTAATTACCATTACTATTTTGAGCTTTACTTTATATACAAACACTAGCGCCATATATAACACTTACAACGATGCCGACAGCAACATCCTTATTTTTTTATTTTATTAACTTCGCCATATGTAACATACATAGAAATAAACATATAAATAACAGCAGGTTTAACAATGGCAGGGGAACCACAACAACGTTAGCCAATTACTGTGGGCCCTAAACATACAAAAGATAGAGAGAGATAACTATGAACAATAAAATCAGTACATTATAAGTATTACATAATTACATACAACAAAAAATTGGGTCAGTGAGACTCCGAACAGAGTTGCACTTGAAACAAATTGTTTTAAACGTGCGAGGGTCTTCACAATTATAAGAAGTTACCAACGATAAAAAATAATACTTAGGCATAACTGATTTAAATAAAGAAAGAGTATCTGTGTTAAGGTCAAGTTTGTCTGCAAGAGAGTTCCAAATTCGGCAGGTTCTGATGACGTAGAATTTTTGATAGGTAGTTGTTTTACATTGACGAATGATGAATTTAGTTGTGTTGCTATTAGAGGATGTAGTTGGTCTGGATGTACGGATAACTGGAAGAACGGAAGATTTTAAACTGATTAATCCATGTGTTATTTTGTAAAAGAAAACCATGTCCAAATACTCGTGCCAATATATAACAAAGTGGAAAAAGCGACAAAAATATACTGCATCCTATTATTGTACTCAATATCACAAGAAAATGGCAGGTTGAGAATGTCTTTGGTTGCTCTCCTCTGAATTTGTTCCAACTGCATAATCTGTTTTATCGACTGTGGAGCCCAAATTTGTGTCGCGTATCCCAAGTGGGGACGCACCAAAGCAAGATACAGCGTGCGTCTCACCGCAGTATTCTGGATAAACCTAGTGTTCCTTCTGATGTAACCGAAGTTTATTGGGAAGATTGCTCGTTTACTTGTTTGTTCCATGTTAAATTACTCGCTACCCAGACGCCAAGATCTCTTTCAGTTTCGGCTGTTTCTAGGGTGGAGTTGGTGAAAGTGGATTCTATTAGCTTGATCCTCCTCGTGATTCTCGGGCCTTTACATTTGGTCCCATTGAAGTCGAGGCCAGACAGTGAAAACCAGGCTTGTAAACTGTTCAGGTCTTCCGAAGAGTTGATGGCCTTGAAGAGTTTTGTGTCGTCAGCAAACATTGAAATTGGGCTGGATTTAATTATGCTAGGCAGGTCATTGACGTATAGTACGAGGGAGCAGGACCAAGAATAGAACCTTGAGACACACCTGAACTAACGGGCAGTGTATTCGATGTGGCGCCAAATACAGTTACACGTTGGTGGCGTTCCATCAGATATGAATTGATTTGAACCACTGGAGAAGATTGCCTCCAAAACCAGCCCCGTGTATAGTTTGCGTAGCAGGCGTTTATGATTAACCTTATCAAAAGCCTTTGACATATCGAACTGAACCAATGTAGTCGATGGCTTCCAAACGTTGGTTACGCAGGAACTACCAGTTATAAATCCGTGCTGGCATGTCTTGATTTGCTCGAATAGATGGTGCTTGATGTTGTTAGATACACAGCGTTCCAAGACTTTCGATACTATTGATAGTAGTGAGACGGGTCTGTAGTTTTCCGTGTACTGCCTTTCTCCTTTTTTACACACAGGCACGACGTTAGCCAGTTTCCACTCATGTGGGAGTACACCTTGTTGTAGCGATTTATTGAACAGCGTGCACAAAGACGAAGAAATCACGGAAGCTGTTTCTTTGAGTAATCTTGCTGTTATGTTGTCAGGACCAGTTCAAGTACTGCTTGGACTTCCTAGACAGCTAGAGTTAGTCGATCATAACAGGCTCTACTAGTTCACAGTTGGGGTCCTCCGGGAGGTTGTCAGATGTAAATACCGATGTGAAGTAGTTGTTGAACATATTACCTATTTCTGCAGGGTTGGACGCCTTGATCAGCAGTTGTTGCACTTGCATTAGCCATGGAAATAAGATCAGGAATGTTACGGGTTTTCAATTTCTGTTTACGTATTGACCAAAAACGTTTTGGATTATTCTCAAAGTGGATTACAAGAGAACTAAAGAAATTCTCTCGGCTATCCCATAGCATATATACGTTTTACTTCTGCGCGCAGGTTTTTGAATTTCTCTTTTTGGTGATCAGTTGGGGAAGATTTCAATTTTTGACGGATGGTGTTCTTTTTCTTGATCATATTTAAGATGGTGCCATTGATCCAAGGTACGGGATTGCGTCCTTTTAATTTCTTGCATGGTATATGCTCAGAGACTGCCGCCAGAAAAACGTCTTTCCAACTTTGCCAGTCATCTATATCTTCATGTTCTAGGACTCATCATCATAATAAATAAATAAATAAATAAATAAATAAATAAATAAATAAATAAATAAATATAAAAAAAATTAAAAAGTAAACTGACAATAACGAGATATTCTGGCGAAAAGTGTCACTGTTGTTTCAATTAACAAAAATGTCTAGAGGAATACTGTTCCACTGGGTAATTGTTCTCGGAGAAAAGGAGAGTTGGTGAGAGGACGTGGTACAGACTGGTGGTAGGAGTATATGATGTCGTATACATCAACCTCAACCTGCGTTCAAACTATGCACCCGAGCCTCAGTATGATATATTATGACTGTTATGTGAAAGTATGATATATGGTAATGTCATAAGGCATGTTAAGAAAACAGACATAATATTATGCTAGCTCGGATATATAAAAATTATGTGTAAATGTTCTTCGAGCTTTCTGAGAGCACAAACAGGACTCGAACCCACCACCTTCTGAGCGCCGATAAGACATCAAAATCAACCTTCTTTCAAGTCATCCGAGTTCCAGTATATTATATATCTATACAGTGGATAGAGCGTCTCATCATGGATATAGTAAAAAGACTTTTTACTATATCCATGGTCTCACCGACGATTAGAAAGTTGTGGGCTCGAGTCCTGCGCTTAGGTTCAGAAGAACATAGCTTGAACAACATCTACACAATATTCAATGACGCATGCTAACGTGCGAAACCTCCAATCACAGAAAGTAATCAACAATTCCATATAAGTTTCAAACTCAGAAATCAACACTGGGTTATAGACGGCTCCCCACCCAAGTACTATCTAGTTCGACCAGGCTTAATATCGGACTTTAACGCCAAGAGAACAGTAAAGGCAGCCAACAGTATACACGCTGCACTTGTGCTTAACTTTTGAAAGAAAGTTTTTTGAAACTTTTTTGGAAGATTTAATTTTTTGTTGTTGTAGCAAACTATTAGCTAGGAGCCATAACATTTTTATGGAAGGTTGAGGTGTTTGGTTCCAATTTTCAAAGTATTTTTGCAGTTCTGATTGGAAATAAAATAAATAGAATTTAAAAGACTAATTGCTTAATTATTATCATTAATTTTAAGACACACTGTTGTGGACACCAGTATTAAAGTAACACAACATTGCTGGTATTTTATTTCATCATTTCACACTTCATTGATTTAAACTGTCTAGAAACTGGGGTCGTCAAGAGAGAAGAAAAAACAAACTTAATAAAAGTTTTTTCAAGGTATGACTCTTTATAACATATCTGAACTTATAAGCGATCAAGTTTGCAAAGAAATATTTACAAAATTGCAATAAGATTATAAATACATATATTTAATAATAATCCTAAATCAAGACATTACACACGAAACGTACACCGCACTCGCTATAGGGTCAGTTCTTGAATCCATTTTATTTGAAGCTTTTAAGGGGGTGTTTGTATGAGAGGCGAGCCAGCCCGGTAAGCGGGATAGCCCGGTAAGCGAGCCAGCCCGGTAAGCGGGATAGCCCGGTAAGCGATATCTCACTGTGTAGCTATTTTCCTGTTAAAAATTCCTCTGCGTTTATATGGCCATCCCGGTAGGCGGGATGAAATTCGTTCATATAAATGCGAGTCAGAAATCATCCCGGTTACCGGGCTATCCCGGTAAGCGGGCTGGCTCGCCTCCATATAAACACCCCCTAAGTATATATTTCTTAATGTATATACAGTAAAGGAAATTATCACAAGTGACCCCATTGACCTTCACGATGAAAATTGGTTGGGTCCATGTATATATAGAAAATTATTACCCGGGGTAAGATCTCGGAGGATGTTATTTGGGGTTTTTCTTGCATCTTTTTAGCCTCGGTAGCGGTTATGGTGTCTGCATGTCTGATTTGAGTCATGTGTAATCATTTGATAAATCTACCACTAGAAAATGTTGGGCATTGATACTTTTGAAAGGAATATAACTCTTTTGCCATTAATCACAGTATAGTAGTTGTAGAAATCAAATGCAGTGTGTGCAATAGTTAGCTAGGTTTTTTAATAATTTGAATTCGCAGATGGCACATCTACGAGTTACTCAATTTTAAGCACTGCATGCATGCACAGAGTGTAAAGTGCTGACTTGAACTGTCATATTGTTTTAAATATTTGAACTGGTGCTGATCTTTTTTACAACTATATCTCTATAGTACTGATTGTATTTTTAACCAACATTTGAATGTGAATAAATATCCAACGAGTATCTTTGGTTAACGAAAAAGAGGTGTAGAAACACTTTTTTAGTTTCTGTTGTTTACTTGTTCTTGCGGATATTGTTATTGTCTGTTCTATTGTTAGACAAACTTTACATTTTCGTTTTTCGTTGTCATTGATTTTATTATTTGTTTTAAAATTAGGCAAAGATGGCTGATACGTGGCCATTTCGCTACGTGTTGTTGGTTTTTTTAGTGATTGTAGCATGTCAAGGAAAGAGAACTGAAAGTAAGTAAAAAATACAGACCGTAATATTGTAACCCCTGGTTTATCTTCGATGATCATGATAATGATGATGATGATGATGATAATAATAATAATAATAATAATAATAATAATAATAATAATAATAATAATAATAATAACAACAATAATATTAATTTTTTTTTTTCGGACCGTATTTTACCAAATCCTGCTTTCTGATTGGCTAACGAGCGGTCTGTATGAGCCCGTACGGACTGCTCAAAATAATTCTTTTTTAAATGTGTTTTATAGGCCGTAAAATATTCTTAAAACGTTTGAAAATAAACTTAAACGAAATCAAAAATTTTGAAATCGAGTTTTTCATCAAATCTAATTCTCTTTTTCGAAAGAAACAGCAGAAACTTCCCTTTTTTATTCACTCTAAACACTGATGAAGACCAAAAGAACCAAGCGAAGATAATTAAAAAAAAAAAAAAAATTATTTACCGTTTTGGTCGGTCCGTATAGAGAAATATTTCCCTTGGTCTCAAAAACGACCCTCGGCCTCCGGCCTCGGGCAGTTTTTGAGACCTCGGGAGATATGTCTCTATACGGACCTCCCAGCCGGTAAATAATATATATATTTAACCGTATTTCTCTTATGAGCTATTAAAGCCCGTTCAAAATGCAATCGTGAAAAACATTTACATGATATATAGGGGGTGTTCGCCCTACATAAAAATACACTATATTGTTAACTCATTACCGATCAATCCATCCCACTGTCATGCATCAATGTTGTTTCATTTCATAGGGTAGTGGCAATGAAATAGCAACATTGAATGAGAAGAGGGCGGAAAGGGAAAGCAGAAAAAAATTATAAACGCGTTGTTTAATAATTTTTATTGTATATTTTATATTTTTTTTACAAAGTAAACGATGAAGGTAAACACCTGGACGCCCAAAAAGCCAAAGAAGTGCATAACGCTGTTTCTCAGTTACTTGAACATAAAATCGGTACGTAATTGCATTGATTGCAGGCAACACACTCTATATACACTGGACAGCTTACTCCGTTAATGATTATAACATAGATGTAATATAACGGCGTTTCTGATTGGCTACCGTGCGTGCTCCATAACCCAATGGAGCACGATAATTTCAAACGTTATGAGAAACTTATTTTTAATCAGCGAATTATAAATATTGTTTATAAATATTGTTTTCCGTTGTTTTGTGTCTGATTCTCTGTTATAAAAGAAACTGTTCATGGTTTGGCGTGCTCCATTGAGTACTTGGGAAGTTGGGAGAGTACTCGGCTATTGCCTCGACCAATTCTTACGCTTTTTTCGTGCTCTCCCAACTTTCCGCGTGCACTCGATGGATGAACCATTTCTTAACTGGGGGAAAAAGTGAAGGCAAACATTGCCGACATATAGGGACTTATAGTGGACGGGTGAGGTGAAGTAAAGAAGGACCATATAGAGGGAGGGACATCCTAACTTGGTTGCTGTTTTTTTGTTTTTCATTTTGCACTTCAGTTTCAGTACTTTATACGCCATTGTGTAGTTTTTTATGGAAAATATTATATCTGATAAGACAAAACAACAAAATTATAATTCAGTGAGAACACACGACATGCCGGCCAGGTAACTCAGAAATTCTAAGGAAGGAAACTATAATGGCAAGAACTAACAATTTTAGTTAAAAATAAATAGCAAAAATAAGGTTCGCGGGCATAAGAATGTTTTTGGGCCGACTCATTTTAGCCCGAGCCAATGGCCCAAGAACATCAACTGTATAACTATTATAATAATTTTAGTGGGCATTTGGAAGAAAATCAAAGACAGTATATGGTAAACAGTATCTTGAACAGTGCCACTTCGCGTCGGCGTGTATTTCATTGCAACACTGAAATATTTACAAAACTCATAACTTACATGCAACTTGGCAGAAAAACGCAACATTTGTCATCAAAACAATTTTTGATCCAAAGTATTAACAAGAGAAGTATACAATTCCATAAAAAACAAACAATATAGGCTCTCCATTTTAGCCCGCAAAATACATCATGCACAATGCCCGATATATATATTTTTTTATCTTTTTAATATTAAGGGGAAAAGTTACAAGAGGCGGCAAAAGAAGTGAAGCATGCCGTGGATTCGGCTTTACGTAAGTACAATATACATATCTCTGTATACACGTATCTTTTAAGTATAGGATAAATACCGAGAACGGAGGCTTTAATAAGCCAGATATATGCCGAGGGCGGAAGGCCCGAGTGTTTTAGATCTGATAAAACACGTTCTGCGAGTGTTTTGAATGGCTTTAAAAACGATCACCATTTGGTAAGTTTGTTGGCGTAGTAATTTTGAAAAATAACGTTGTCTAAGGCGAGAAAACCAAAGCTAAAGTTTATGTAAATCAGGAGAATGTTTTATCACATATCAAACCACGATACGCTTATGATTTTTCTTTGTGTTTTACTCATGAATTATTAATACGTTTTTTACGTATAAATGTATATAACTGGGCTGCTGGCTGTTTATAAATTAACCAAGGATAATGAAAAAAAAAAAAAGAAAAACGAAGCGATAAAAGAAAAGTTTGTACAATATACCCTGGTGTCAGTGTGTAGTTCTCGTTGGTGTTGCTTCTGAAACGAAGCAAAATTAAAAGACAGATTTGAGGTTAAAAGTAAACGTTTATTACCACATTTACCAGCAAGGTCTCGGTGACTAATTTCCATTGTGTTTTATTATGAGTTGTTAATGTGTTTGAGAAGTTTATTTATACATTTTTATTTTTGTTTGTGTTCTGAACAGAAAAGCACTTGCATAATGCTCATCATGTTCTGAAGCACAAAGACGGTATGAAAATATTGCGTATTGTTATTTACATGATTTAATATATTATATGCATGACAAAATTACTGTATTCTGATTGGTCGAGGGAAGTGAATAGGTTGCATCCGGTTGCACTGATACCGATAGCATATAGCTGGGCTCTTATTATTATTATTACTATTATTATTATTATTATTATTATTATTATTATTATTATTATTATTATTATTATTGAAGTTGTTGTTATTATTGTTATAAGCACTAAGCATCTTATACTCTGTAGTCTGTCATTTTGCAAACACTTTATACTTGACTTGGCAATATTAAACACTTATTTACTGGCGCCGAGGGAAACAGTGTGTTTTGTGAACCCGAGACTGCCGTTGTTTCCCGAGGGCAACAACGGGCAGTCGAGGGGCCACAAAACACACTGTTTTCCCGAGGTACCAGTAAATAAGTGTTTTGTTATATATCAAGTGTCAAATGACAATAGAACTGTTGAGTAAAACCTTCAGACATTGTTTTTAATGAAAGAAAATTGGAGAAAACAAAAACTGAACCTGACCATCTACTTCCGGTTTTGATATTTTTCCCTAGGGAAAAATGTAATGATACCCGCTGCCATTGGTTACGCGGGAAACATCACGATTTTCGGACCGTCACGCGAGGACCGCTCACCCAACCAGAGAGCTAGAAAACGGACTTTGATACTTGATATATAACAATAAAGAATGATAATTAGCTTCAAATTTGAGCGAATTGTCCTTCACTACTCCAAATCTTGGCGCTATCTTTGTTTATTTTGTGCAGAAAGAGCCTGGGTACAAATACCATCCGCTGTAGAGTGTGAATGGATCTTATCCTTATTTGTTTTTATTGGCTTTTGACTCAAAAAATGTGCACTGTATTTCCTTTTTTCAGCACTGTATTTTCTCGAAACTGCACGGGCTATTCAGGGGTATTCCAGGCTGTGCACAGGCTACACGGCTCTCAGCCAACAAAATTAAAATTGAGAAATTCTTATTAGTATATTATTAGTAAAGGAAATAACGCGGTTCGAGAAGAATTAATGAAAAATCGCACGCGTGTTTGGCGAAATCTTCGTAATAATGCATCGCTGCTACTATTTCTGTTGGATCGAGTCCGGTATCTTCAATCAGTATCGTCTTCAGGGTTATATTTGGATGACTTTAACTCAGCTTTAAAGCAACAACTTAGCTGCAGGCTTCTCGTGCAGAGAAAACATAATAAAATTAATTGTTCAACAAATAATGCTGCAAACATTGTCTTCTTCTTAAAACCTCTTTCTTTAACATAAAAATAATAAGAAAGTTTTATATTTATTTACAGCTGATGTTATTGTAATGGACCCAGTATTGAGTAAGCTGGTGAAAAATGCTGTAAAGCAAGAAAAGAAAAAACTGCGACATCCTGCTGCACATCGTTATCATGCTGCACATCGTCATCATGCTCAAAAGATTGCTCATGGTAAGTCATTTGAACAACAAAAGTAACTTCAAAATAGTAGTAGCAAAACAGCACTCAGAGACTGCATGTATACTCCGCTAGCGGGTTATTGAGAACTCAGTTTAAGTTACACTATATATACCGAATGCCATGCATATCAGAATCATCCAATTTTCAACCAAATTAACCCAAAATTTAATGGCTTGGTCCGTGGGCTATGATAAATCTTTCTACAAGCTTTCGTGAAAACCTGTGCAGTACTTTGTGAAATATCCTGGCGACATGCAGACAGACAAACAGAAAGACAAACAGTAAAAACATGACCTAATTCCAGGCAGGTAATAAAATGACATAAAATGTGTTATATATATGAACAACAAAACACGTAAACTCGTACCTAAAGCTACGGTTACACACACCGATTTGTGTCACGAGGTATTGCGAGATAAATCGGTCACCCGGCAACACACATCGATTTGTGTTGAAGAACAATCAAGTATAAAAATACGCAAGGATGGGCGGAGCTTGAACGAAAGAAATTTGGCATAATTGCAACACAAATCGGCGAGATATGTTACACTTGTCAATTTGTGCGGCGTTTCAGATTTTCGTTGCAAGTTTTTGATCCCTTTTATCTAAACTTGCAATGCTTCAGCAACGCATAAATCGGCGTCGACTGGATATGCTACACACACCGATTTATCTCGCAATGCCGTTGCGACATAAATTGGCCACATAAATCGGTGTGTATATAACCGTAGCTTAATTAAGGCATTTTGCTTCCACGGTGGAATGTCGACGAATATTGTCCTGGCATATTGAGTGGGCACATGACGCCCAGAAGTTTAAGGTGATTTGACAAGATAATTTATACGGTCTTTGTTCCTTTGCCTTTGTTTAGTTTGCATGTGCCCAAGGTGAATAAACATATATCCCCGAGGTGCTTCAAAATAACGTACTTATTTTTCACATGGCGAGGTTGACAGGATTTCATAAGATCCTAAGGAGTGGTGCAGGGGATATTAGACGGGAAGATTAGAGGAGAATATTATAGCGAGGAATGGTAGAGGGGAATATTAGAGGGGGATGTTAATCTATTGTTTTGCCAGGGGCTATTGACTATATTCCCCTAAAAGAACAAAGAAAACCGAGGCATGTGAAAAATAAGAAATATTCAACGCTCTATACGTTACAGAGTCACTCATGTAAAGCGTTCATGAATAAGGCAACTAGATTTTATACTATGATAATTTCTAAGTAAGATAAAATATTTCGTAGATTTACATCCAAGCAGACATCAGAGTGGTGCTTTTGGTGCACCAAATCGTCCTAATTACGGAGGATATGGCGCAACTCCTGGTTACCCTTCTCCTCAAGGATATCCTGCTAATCCTGGTTATCCCTCCGCTCAAGGATACCCAACTAACCCTGGATACCAAGCAAATCCAGGATACCCAGCAAGTCCTGGATACCCAGCTTCACCTGGATATCCAGCTTCGCCTGGTTACCCTCCAAGTCAAGGTTATCCCGGTAGTCCTGGCTACCCACAAACACCAGGAATGCCAGGTGCACCTGGGCAAGGCCAGCCTTGTGGCGCTGGTGGAGGTTGTTCTCCTGGCTTCGGCGTGCCAGCTCCACCATCAGTAATGGGAGGTGGATGTCCTCAACCATGTAACCAAAATTGTTACAACTTCTGTCCAAGAAAGTGTTGTGGTGGAGACAAGAGGGGAGTTGTGAGGCACCACAAAAAGGCTGGGAAGAAAGAAAAGCATTCGAAGAAGAGAACGACACATCCAAAGAAAGGAAAAAAAGCAAAAATATAATAGACCCTTTGGAAATCCAACCACCAAGAAATATGGATTACAGTTTATATTCCACTGTCTACATTTGAAGAAAACATAGAATGTACTTTCTAAAAACTATCACAGTTTTAATACAACTGCCATGGTTGCATGTCGTACTTCTAGTGATTTCGAGTCTTGATATGGCATGTTCTTAACTTTAGTCACTGTCTAAGGGCTTGTTTATATGGAGCCGAGTTACCCGGCTAGGCGAGTTACCCGGCAAAGCGTGTTGAAAAAAGATGAGTGTTTATATGAGACGAGTTACTCGGCAAAGCCGCCCACGCATTATAATGGTTTCACATTTTCCGACTGTCTCATAAGTGGCACGTGCGCTGTTGTGACGAATTCACCGAGTTACCCGGCAAGAGTGTGTTTATATGAGAATATTTTCATCCCGGCATGCCGAGATCTCGGCAAGCCGAGTTACCCACCTGTCTCATATAAACACTCTGCCGGGATAGCATTGAATTTCTATACAGGGTGGGTAACTCGGTTTGCCGAGTAACTCGGTTTGCCGAGTAACTCGGCTCCATATAAACAGACCCTATAAATCGGTTTCAAAATAAAACCTGTTTTGAAACGTCTTAAAAGTACACAATACTGTACAAAGTAAAATTTATAAAGTTTATAAACTGTATACAAATTGATAATGAACTCTTAATATTGTTAATAATATTATAAATACATTAATTACATTAATACTTATTCCCATTAGAGTTTTGATAACCTATTTATTTTATTTTATTCACTTTAATTTAATTCAACTGACAAAGACGCTTAGCTTCACTGAGCTAATTTGCTTACTTGCAGGTATTGCAACAAGAACAAGAAGTACAAGAGTATCTTAGGATAAATATCAATGCCGAGCAAAGTACACGAAGCAAACTGTAACGTTTCGTTGTTAAACGCAACATCTTCAGAGAATGAATGAGGGAATAATTAACTGACAAATATATAAATAGGTTATACTAATAATAACTATTGCAAGTATATTGCAAGGTATAGGTGGTATGGACAGAAGTAGTAATCAAAAGTGACAGGTGAGACAATACATTTACATTAAGCGACGGTTAAATCTTCTGAATTCACACTCGAGTTTCTGACCACATGGGCCATCATTGATAATAAACGCACTAATCCTTCATCATCAAGTATTCTTTTTGTCTTTCACACCATTATGAAACTGGCCACACAGTCTTACTTGATGACTTTACTATTCATTATCTTTGGCGCGTCTATCACTGAATTTATGATTAAAGAAAGCTAATTACTCATTCAGATTAAGCCGGTTTTCCACTAGACGATTTTTTTCGCGCGAAGCGACTTTCTTTTGTTCGAATTCAATAGATTTCTGATTAGTTCCAGCTCAGAGCTCATGAGACAAAAGAAAAAGTCGCTTCGCGCGAAAAAAGTCGCCTGGTGGAAAACCGACTTTAGGACCCCGTTTACACGATGCCGGTACAATTTGAAAACGGAACAAAATCATACCGGTATGCAAATACTGCATATAACATTTCATGTTATTTTTGTACCGGTATCGTGTAAACGCAAGGCCTAAACGGCATGATTTTGTTCCGTTTTCAAATTGTACCGGCATCGTGTAAACGGCGTAATAGTTGTAATAGTTAACAATTATTCGCCGAAGACGAGGTGAATATCAGTGAATAATAACCGAGATGAAGTCGAGGTTATTATTCACTTATATTCATTAAGCCCGAGTGTGGCCCCTAGGGACCATAATTTAATTATAGGTAAATGAGTGGTTGTCAAGAGGATAAAAGGTGGACACGTGGAGAGAGAGAGGCACAGGAAAAGTTATTTTGGAGAGAGAGTTGAACTATACTTGGCAGGACGAAGAAGTGGTCCGTACTGAAGTAAAGACTTGTAACGTCAGAGTACGTTGTAAAGGGTCTTCAGTGACCAGAGCCAGCGAAGTACAAAGATGGAGTTATTCAGGGACCGTACTGGAGTTGAGAACTCAGACTTAGAAACAGTTTTCACGATAGCGTATAACCTCTACTGAAAACCGCGTTGGAACCTTCATGATGGATGGCTAGCTGAAAACTTGATGTGTGAACGGTGAAGAACGTGGGAGAACGATCATATCCTTGCTGTATCCTTCTTGCCAAACCGAATAGAACTGTAGTTATTTGCATGTATTTGTAATTAGATAGGTTAATTATTTATATTAATAAATCTTAGTTCGAATACTGCAGACTTATAAAGTTTACCAACACCCACGCGAACGGCGAAATTCGTCACACTGAGGCAAATTATTGTTTTAGTAAAAATACACATTCTCGTACTTTTAGGAACAACATTTTCTTTAAAATTGTTAATTTCCTCGTCTATCGCATTGACAACTTGGCTGGTGGCCATTTTGGATAAACGCTGTAGGTGATCGATAATTAGTCCCAAAGTAGCTCGATCAATCAGTGCGCGCGATTTCTATAATCACCTGTGTATATTTATACTAATTATTATTAGTAACCTATTTATATATTTGTCAATTAATTAATTAATTATTCCCTAGCTCGTTCATTCATTCTCTGAAGATGTTGCGTTTAGCAATGAAACGTTACATTTCTATTAAATTATATTTAAACTAGCTTATGGCTTTGCTTCGTGTGCATAACCGGAGTGTTAGGCTCTCTTGGGGTTTGGGGGAGGGAGAAGAGAAAGAGAGGGGAAAGGGGGGGGGGGGGAGAGGGTAAATGGGCGAGAGAGGAGAGCCTGACACAAACCCGTGGCCAAAGGCCTTCCCACTTGAAAACCGGATGTTTTCAATTTAGAATTTTGAATTGTCAAAATGGCGGCATCGAGTACAACCAGTTCTAGGCATTGTGATATTGTAAAGTGAATTTAACACTCAAGTATGGCAATAGTAGTCACTGCGTTTCCTCAGTTTCTCTGTTTTGTCCGACCACCAACAAAGAATTTTGCCAATCTTTCAAGGATAAACCAGTCATTGCCAATGACCTTCTGTGTGCTGTTGGTATTGTTTGGTTATGCTGGGCATTGATATTTATTCTAAGATTACAATACCTGGGTCGATCATCAGTTGCTACGATTTTAAGAATAACAATAACAACAACAACAACAACAACAAAAACAACAACAATTTATTAACAACAACAACAACAACAACAACAACAACAACAACAACAACAACAACAACAACAACAACAACAACAACAACAACAACAACAACAACAACAACAACAACAACAACAACAACAACAACAACAACAACAACAACAACAACAACAACAACAACAACAACAACAACAACAACAACAACAACAACAACAACAACAACAACAACAACAACAACAACAACAACAACAACAACAACAACAACAACAACAACAACAACAACAACAACAACAACAACAACAACAACAACAACAACAACAACAACAACAACAACAACAACAACAACAAATTATCCTTCTATGAAATATGTACATGACTTATAACTGATAGATACTACAGAAAGCATTCTAACTGTCTGCCACTTTGTGTCTGGAAGGCCATTCCAATGCTTAACTTGGCTGCTTGATACTGTTACAACATAAGAGCACGCGAGGTAGTGTCATTGACCTTCATGCATATAAGATTCAAAATACTTCTCCCTCTCAGTACATGCATATACGTTTGTATGGGTTCTAATCAGTCCTTTGAGATTTGGAAATTATTGGAAATTATTGGAAATTATTCATTAACTTATAAACATTAAAAACGATTTTGTTATCTCTTTGATGTCCAAAATAGTAGCCTGCTTGCAACCCGTTTACACAGAAACAATGGTTATGGTTCGGGTTTTTTAGTAATCCGGAAGAACCAAGGTACACAAGTAAGTTTCTGCTATAACAATTAGATTATTCGCTCTTAATTTCTATGAGATGATAGTAATTTAAATAGAAATTTCGAGCTCATAATCTATTTGTTAAATATAGTCGCACGATTAGAAATCGCATAGAAAATCGGCCACTTTCATGGGGCAGTTCGCAGTCCACGTTGCGTGCTGGCTCAAGTGAGTTCTGAGGACATTTGAAACTCATGAATTTGAGAAGGGTAATGGGTTCGTACATCGCGAAAATTAAACGAGTTGTCAACAAACCGTATTCTATGGCAAGCCCAACCTTCGTGCTATGCGCTCGTGAAAGAATTATGGTCGAGCGACGATTTTGAGCGGAGATGTTTGACTTTGAGCTCGGGGTGGCCTCGATCCTGTCGGCCGTGTATTGATGACATTTATACGCAAGATATTCGTTCTACGCATGCGCCGTCGACAGCCGCAATTTCCGATCGTGACACTGACCTATGGAAAGCCATGACTGTCTTAAGTGATCAAATGTCATAATGGTCGGTGGTTTCATCATTATACGCGGTGGGTTCGTCATTATACGCGGTGGTTTCATCATTATACGCGGTGGTTGTAACATTATACGCGGTGGTTTCGTCATTATACGCGGTGGTTATAACATTATACGCGGTAGTTTCGTCATTATACGCGGTGGTTTCGTCATTATACGCGGTAGTTTCATCATTATACGCGGTGGTTATAACATTATACGCGGTGGTTTCGTCATTATACGCGGTGGTTATAACATTATACGCGGTGGTTTCGTCATTATACGCGGTAGTTTCATCATTATACGCGGTGGTTATAACATTATACGCGGTGGTTTCGTCATTATACGCGGTGGTTTCATCATTATACGCGGTGGTTATAACATTATACGCGGTAGTTTCGTCATTATACGCGGTGGTTATAACATTATACGCGGTGGTTTCGTCATTATACGCGGTGGTTTCATCATTATACGCGGTGGTTTCATCATTATACGCGGTGGTTATAACATTATACGTGGTGGTTTCATCATTATACGCGGTGGTTTCGTCATTATACGCGGTGGTTTCATCATTATACGCGGTAGTTTCATCATTATACGCGGTAGTGTTGCTGTTTGCAACATTATATTCGGTGAGCCAGTATTTTTGGTCAGCTGTTTTGCCATGCATTCACTGAAATATATGTACCCTAAATAACATGAAGTACAAGCGAATTTTCAAAAATGTCGTCTCCGATGTTGGCTGTTCTACAGAAACTGAAGTTAGAAAACGTTACAGAACGTTTTGAAATGGAGAAAATAACACCAGATATAGTTAATAAACTCACCTTAGACGAATTTAAGCAATTAGGCCTATACAACCGTGCGGAAATTATGGCATTACGAGTGGAATGTTGTAAGTACGGACCACAACAACCACGGACCTAGCAGGATGTGGGCCGCCTAAATTTGACATACCAAAGTCTATCCTGGAATATTACTTGGAAGAGAATTTAACGATCGACGACATTTCAAAAATGCTTTCCGTCTCACAAAGTACAATCTATCGTAGGATGCGACATTATGGACTAAGCAAGTTGGAATTCTCTGTCATTTCGGACGAAGAGCTGGATCAACAAATGGCAGGCATGATCAAACAAATACTCTTACAAAAGAACATCAAGGTACAGAGAATGCGATTACGAGATAGTTTACATAGAGTGGACAACAATGGAGTGCAGCAAAGGAAAAGAGGTCGACTGCAGAGGCGAGTTTATAACGTACAAGGACCCAACCACCTCTGGCATGTTGATACAAACCATAAGCTCATACGCTGGAATTTCATAATAATTGGTGGTATTGATGGTTTTAGCCGACTGCCTGTCATGCTAAAATGCTCTGACAATAACAAAGCCGAAACACTTCTTTCATGTTTTGTGGATGCTGTTGAGAAGTATGGCCTGCCAAGCAGGGTGAGGACTGATAAAGGCTTAGAAAATGTGGGAATTGCAAATTATATGCTTCAGAATAGAGGTACAAACCGTGGAAGCATTATAGCAGGGAAGAGCACACATAACCAGGGATCGAGAGGTTGTGGAGAGATGTTTATGAAGGTGTCTTAAGCTTTTTCTATCAGCTATTTTATTTCATGGAAGAGCATGACATTCTGGATCCTCTAAATGAATCCCACCTTGCAGCTCTTCATTATGTATTTTTACCTGTTGTCAATAGCAAGTTGGAACTCTGGGCAAAAGCTTGGGCAAACCACCGAATGCGAACCACTAGATCATCACCTTCTCAGCTATGGCTGACTGGTCAAATGAACAATCCAGTGGGGTTCGACACCACCCCAGTGACAGACTTTGATACTTTTGGAGCTGAGGGCTTTCAAGTTGGTAATGAAGAACAACCAGAAGGAGAACGACCAGTGTTTCTTCCATTGCTGGCAGGGCTACCCGAAGATTGTCAGACTGAACTGAACTCCAGAACATGGTCTACATCCAACCATGGGATTGATGATTACATTGAAGCACTTGACATTATTAGAAGGTATAACAGTTTAATATAGAACAATGTGATGTACTCTATATACTAATTAATAACAAAGGTACAATATGCTACCAAACTGGCAAAACCCCTTAAACTATGGAGGCTTTCTACAAATTAATGTCTGTTAATAGGAATGGTTTACACAATTCTAGATTGAGTTTTATTGGAGATTGAGCTGCTCATACTGTTTCTATTATGTAGTATTTGATTTATGTTTTATACTTGAGTTGAATCTATGTTGCATTACACATACTGCACTGTAGATAATGAAAGGACCTAGCATTATTGCTTTAAAAATTTTTCTCACTGGCATAATTTCGTTCTTGTACAGAAATGGAACTGGGAAGGCTACAACAGAAGTTGCATTTGTAGCATTTATAGATGATAATAAAAACACTGTGGGGTAGAAGTTGTCTGAGCAAACAATAGGGATAAGATGGTAAAAAATCCTATGTTGTTTTCTGCTTTTTGCTTATAACAGTTTAGTTGTGATTGGATTGAATGACATAATGCATTACTACCAATTAATTATCTTTTCCTTGTTTGGTCATACCATTATTGTTGATTGCTATACTGAAATTTCATATAATTCCATATTGATTTTGATCCTGGGACACAATTCCAAATGTAAACAGTTTAATAGCAATTATAATTGCAAATGAAACTCAATCCAGAATTGTCAAGTACATGTATATACCCCCTACTACAGTTAGTACACTATACTGTATGGTATAGTGTTACATGTATGTACACCTGTATATAGCACTAAAGATGGCTGTCTTAAATTCCCTAACTACCGGTGTACCTAAACCTGGTAATTAAAAACAGTTTATTTAAAAAACATAAATTTAAAAATTTAAAAAAAAAATGTTCATGAATAACATTAATAAAAAACACCATAATTATGCAAAGCTAACTGACTGACGATTGTGCTTCTATTAGATGTGATCAAAAAATGCATTTGAAAATGCAAGATCATAGAGGGAAAAAAGGTGTTGTGATGTAGGTAAGGGAATTTGATTTGTGGCATGTGGAAGTTTCAGGCAACAAATACATGTGTTGGCTGTTGGTAAAAAACACGTTGCATTTGCTGCCTCAGTAAACCCAATGCTTGGATTAATGGTGAACCCCAAAGCTGGTTCCTCCTCAGCACCTGTGGTGAACTGTAGTATATGTGCCAAGGTCATACTGTTTCTTCTTCCACCTGAAAACATTAAATTATTAAATAATTACAGTACTGTAGTTAATAGAAATATTTATAACACTGAGTGCGTCACGGTTATTTTTAGCATTCAAGTTTCTGAACTTAATGTATTTATAACTAGTGCTTAAATCTTATTCATTTGTTTTTTTCCATCACTTAATACCATTTTTCTTTCCTTTGTTTGGGCCACTGGCCTTGAGTAGAGCTTACTCTGTTGCCAGTGGCTTCAACGTGCCTGTATTTATTAAATTAGCACAATGAAAACTTATTAAATAAAGAAATATATAAATTAATATCTAGCTGTCACTTTTCAGTCACATACTACAACCATTTTGATAACATACAAAACAAAGGATATCCAATGTTTTAGCTAGCCTGCCAATCAATGTTTTAGCTACATGCATGTAGCTTGCCAAGGAACTTCTAGACATTGGTCTACATGTAGCTTTATCATACTGAAATTGATGTGATAACTTCATGTTCATCAAATGCTGTCTGTCAACCATGGGGCAACAGCATAAAATTAAATGGTATACAGTACCATCCATGACACAATTATTTTAGTTTTACACCTACAGTATATGGAAAATATTTAAATCTTGAGTGCAATCTTCAGTTTTGCCCAATTTTAAATTCTCCACTTAAATATTTTGCTATGTAGTATATATATATATATATATATATATATATATATATATATATATATATATATATATATATATATATATATATATATATATATATATATATATATATATATATATATATATATATATATATATATATATATATATTTTCGCTTACCTCAAAAGTCTGCTTTTGAGGTAAGCGAAAATCTATATTTGCTCTAACTATATGTTATCGAGCACTCTTTGCGTTTCGTAGACCAAAACCCACACGTATATATATATATATAGATATATATAGATATAGATATATATATATATATATATATATATATATATATATATATATATATATATATATATATATATATATATATATATATATATATATATATATATATATATATATATATATATAATACACATATATATTGTTAATATAATATACACACTGTATATATATATATATATAATTATATATATATACACATATATATTATTAATATAATATACACACTGTACAGTAGGTAATACTGTACGTCATTTACATGAACTCAGCATTTCTCATTACATGATGGCAAGCTACATGTTGTATAAATGCCAAATATTATTAACAATTTTTGGATTCTCTTTTGTTTCATATTTCATTAAACTAGGTGTCCATACATTGGTAATGTGCAGTATATAAATTGTACTGCAGATGCACTTACTAGCTACTTCTCCGATATACTTCATAAATTGGGCATACACTTCATTCTCATACTTCCTTTTGTTTGATCCTTCTTCACTGAAGTCTGCTTTTAACAATAATGTTAAATTTCTTACTGTCAGTGCATGAGAAGGGCCAGGGTTTAGTAAATGTAAAAACATTGGAAGTTTGCATCCAAGCTGAAAGGTAAAAAAGAATTAAGATGTTGTTTCTTCATTTACTGTATATGTAAGGACTGTGCATGTTATGATGTGAAGCAAAGCAATCATTAGAAGTTCTTAGTCTTGATTTAACTTGCCAATGGGGTGGCTCCTGGGTTATAAATCCATAAAGGGTTAATTAACAGTGATGAATGCATTAACTAGAAACTCACTTGATATATTCCAACTTTCTTCATTCCATGTTGTAGTTCGGCAATGCATGCATCAGATTCAACTTCATTAGAAAATATTTTATTTAATAAATCTTGTGCAATAAAAGTTGGGATCTTACCATTTTGAACAATACTTAATCCTAAAACATAAAAAAATTATTTTATATATACAGTATATATATATATAGGTAGGTAGGTAGGTAGGTAGGTAGGTAGGTAGGTAGGTAGGTAGGTAGGTAGGTAGGTAGCTAGCTAGCTAGCTAGCTAGCTAGCTAGCTAGCTAGATTAGCTAGCTAGATTAGCTAGCTAGATTAGCTAGATCAGCTAGATCAGCTAGATCAGCTAGATCAGCTAGATCAGCTAGATCAGCTAGATCAGCTAGATCAGCTAGATCAGCTAGATCAGCTAGATCAGCTAGATCAGCTAGATCAGCTAGATCAGCTAGATCAGATAGATCAGATAGATCAGATAGATCAGATAGATCAGATAGATCAGATAGATCAGATAGATCAGATAGATCAGATAGATCAGATAGATCAGATAGATCAGATAGATAGATGGATGGATAGACTAGTAGTTACCATTCATTCCTGCATCCCCCTGTCAACTCTCCTCCCCCCTGGGTGCCTATTAATTTTAGGCCATCAAGAGGGGATCACAGACTGTATTACTACTGAAATCTAACACCAACAGTGGAAAATATTTTTCATGTTGGGAAAGGGGATTAATGTGTATGTGTGTGTGTGGGGGGGGGGGGGGGGGTGTATTACTATTGTGATTCTTCACTTAATGTTGGGGATTTAAGGGTACCGTAAATGGGTATGGTACGTATATTTGTCACAGTGACAGATAGTCAGGCATACCTAATAATATGCCAATAGCAACATACTTTTCTTTAACTAGTGCTCGTAAGCCATTGTCAAAGATAAAGATAAAGATTGACAAGATCTAACTGCATGTAATTGACCCCAGTCACAAATTTTTAGACAATTTTAGGTGATAGACCCACCATCAACCTTGTACCCAGGGCATTTTTGCATCCACAGTGGGAACGAGGTTGACCTACCATGTTCTGCCATGCCTTTGGTTATGCCACTGTAACATATAACATCAATTTATATCACTGTAACCAAGATTATAAACAGTTTGGGATTATGCTTACCTCACCATAAAATTGCACCTGTAATGTCTTCCTATAGTTGGGTAAAGACATTATTTCTTCAAAAGCGGTATCTATGAGGTTGTACCAGTCCACCATGATAAAATTGGTATCACCCTCATTTGCCTCAATTGCACTTTCCACCTCAAGTGCTCTTCCAGTGACCATTTTCTGTTGAAAAAACCTCAGTATTTCAACTGGATTGTAAATTTCATTTTGTTGACAGTGAAGAACTATTTCTTCTACTATTTCATCAACTGACTTTTCTTCTGGGGTGACAGTTTCATCTACCAAGTCAGTGTGATTGTTGGCTTCAACATTAACTCTCACAGTTAGGTCAACCACTGGGATAGAAGTATTAGAGACACTGGCTGCATTGGAGATGGTGGCTGCAGTAGAGCTGCTGGCTAAAGTGGAGTTGCTGGCTAAAGTTGAGGTGCTGGCTAAAGTGGAGTTGCTGGCTAAAGTTGAGGTGCTGGCTGAGGTGGAGGTGGAGGTGCTGGCTGAGGTGGAGCTACTGGATAAGGTGATAGCTAAGGTGGAGGTGCTGGCTGAGGTGGAGATACTGGTTGAAGTACTGCTTCCATTTGAATAACCTATGGTGTTGTTTTCTTCATCCTCTTCTGAGTTTAATGCATCAGTGCATGCCCACAAATGTTCCCTGAGTTTGCGGACAAGGACTTCCTGGTTACACATGTAACACTTCTCTTTCACTGCCGACTCGCTTTGTTGTTGCAAAGGCTTCGTTGACAGCGATTTCTGGATGGGTCGCAGGTAAATTTTACCTTGTCCACCACCCAAATTTGAACGCAGATCTTTGGCGCACCAAGAACTGTCGATAATGGTAAGGTCTCGACAGTTTGGCGCGCATCGCATCATTTCGAACCCGCCGCAGGTTTTTAATTGCGGGAATCCGATTGCAGCATCTCCTGAAGGATTCTTTGCCTCGGAGGTAATCTTGCTGATTACGGCTTGCTCGTCGTCATCCATATCCAGTTTGATTTTCTTGACGCCTAGCCCAGCTTTGAACAAAAGTTGTTTTTCTATAGATGACGGTGTTTTGCAAGAAACCGAGTCAGCCATACAAATAAACGTTGGCGTCCAGGCATTGCCCCTTGACGATTTCCTTTTACTTGCACCACTTCTTGCCGCTACACGTGTCTGGGTGCGATTACTATTTCGTCGCGGATTAAATAACGCCAAACGTTCATCTCGAACAGCCGTTGCTTGGCTTGAAGATGATGAAGCACTCTCTGCGATTTTCTTCTTGCAAGCATCTCGAAGACGAATCCGATCGCCAATTGTGCCAACACCGAGGTGTATTAATTGTTGATCCGACGCAGCCAACGCTGTCTCCGGTTCGATTCTTTCTACTCCAAACCTATGTGACAGATTCCCCAAATTCAAAGACTGCAGTATTTCTTCCATTTACCGTGTAAGTGCGTATTTAAATAGTGTGTACAAGACTAAAATATCAGTGGACACCTTGGCGCAAAAATTGCAAATTCCAATTTTGAGCATGCGCTTAGCCGCTCCTACAAAAACAGCTGACCAAAAATACTGGCTCACCGAATATAATGTTGCAAACAGCAACACCACCGCGTATAATGATGAAAACACCGCGTATAATGATGAAACTACCGCGTATAATGATGAAACCACCGCGTATAATGTTATAACCACCGCGTATAATGATGAAACTACCGCGTATAATGACGAAACCACCGCGTATAATGTTATAACCACCGCGTATAATGATGAAACTACCGCGTATAATGACGAAACCACCGCGTATAATGTTATAACCACCGCGTATAATGACGAAACTACCGCGTATAATCTTATAACCACCGCGTATAATGATGAAACTACCGCGTATAATGACGAAACCACCGCGTATAATGTTATAACCACCGCGTATAATGATGAAACTACCGCGTATAATGACGAAACCACCGCGTATAATGTTATAACCACCGCGTATAATGACGAAACCACCGCGTATAATGTTATAACCACCGCGTATAATGATGAAACTACCGCGTATAATGACGAAACCACCGCGTATAATGACGAAACTACCGCGTATAATGTTATAACCACCGCGTATAATGACGAAACCACCGCGTATAATGTTATAACCACCGCGTATAATGATGAAACCACCGCGTATAATGACGAACCCACCGCGTATAATGATGAAACCACCGACCATTATGACATTTGATCACTTAAGACAGTCATGGCTTTCCATACTGACCTACCAGTGTGAAGGTATCACCACATTCATCCTCGGATTCATCACCAGATTCATCACCAGATTCATCACCATGCCAGATTCATCACCATGCCAGATTCATCACCACATTCGCAAAGCAAATATTTCACCTTCAATAATTCCTTCAATAATCAACCGATCGGCACACACGATACACCAAATTAAAGCTTATTATTCCATCTATCTGGCCCAAGATTAACGGCGTTCGTTTGAAGAATTTATAATGTAGAGAAATAACGATTTACTAGAAACTACTCGCTCTTCGGACTTGGGGGGAAAATTTCGGTGACTTCTTTTCATTTTAACCGGCTTTCCTATATATCAAAATGAAGCTTATTCTATCCTTTTGCTGGCCCAAAAAAAATTAGAAGTGGCCCAGATCTGGTTCAAGAGTTATTCGCTTTTAAAGCGACAAGCCCATATTGTTTATAATTACACAGCGCGCTAAAAATAGAATACTTTATTGTTAATTCGTCGGGATGGTCTTGGGGGAAACATTACGATGGCTTCTTTTAATTTTAAGCGGCTTTCATATATATCAAAATGAAGCTCATTCTATCCTCTTGCTGGCCCAAAAAAAATTAGAAGTGGCCCAGATTTGGTTCAAGAGTTATTCGCTTTTAAAGCGACAAGCCCAAACTGTCAATTACAGCGCGCCGGAAATAAAAATCTTTAATAATTGTGGTTGCCGACTTAGACATTGGGGGAAAAATTTCGATGGCTTCTGTCACTTTTTACCAGCTTTCCTATATATCAAATTGAAGCTCATTCTATCGTCTTGCTGGCCCAAGAAAAATTAGAAGTGGCCCAGATCTGGTTCAAGAGTTATTCGCTTTTAAAGCGAGACGCCCATATTGTTTAGAATTACACAGCGCGCTAAAAATAGAATACTTTATTATTAATTCGTCGGGATGGTCTTGGGGGAAAGATTTCGATGGCTTCTGTTACTTTTTACCAGCTTTCCTATATATCAAATTGAAGCTCATTCTATCCTCTTGCTGGCCCAAGAAAAATTAGAAGTGGCTCAGATCTGGTTCAAGAGTTATTCGCTTTTAAAGCGAGACGCCCATATTGTTTAGAATTACACAGCGCGCTAAAAATAGAATACTTTATTATTAATTCGTCGGGATGGTCTTGGGGGAAAGATTTCGATGGCTTCTGTTATTTTTTACCAGCTTTGCTATACATGAAATTGAAGCTCATTCTATCGTCTTACTGGCCCAAGAAAAATTAGAAGTGGTCCAGATTTGGTTCAGGAGTTATTCGCTTTTAAAGCGACACTCCCAAACTGTCAATTACAGCGCGCCGGAAATAAAAATCTTTAATTATTGTGGTTGCCGACTTGTACTTTGGGGGAAAAATTTCGATGGCTTCTGTTATTTTTTACCAGCTTTCCTATATAGGCCAGGTGATCTGAAAACACGGAAAAGGACTGGGACTAGTTGTCAAATAGAAATCCATTTTTCGAATTAAACTATTTAATATCTCGTGAAATATACTTTATTTTGTTCCCAAATTTAGCATAGACTTATCATTTTCAACACTGAACATAAATACAAAGTTTCAACCAGTTTGATAAAGGAAAATGAAAGAAATAAGTTATTCAATACAGCAAAATGGATTTCTATTAGGTTGCTAGTTCCAGGCCTTTCCCTCACGGTCAGATCACCTGGTAACAAAATGAAGCTCATTCTATCCTCTTGCTGGCCCAAGTAAAATTAGAAGTGGCCCAGATCTGGTTCAAGAGTTATTCGCTTTTAAAACGAGACGCCCATATTGTTTATAATTACACAGCGCGCTAAAAATAGAGTACTTTATTTTTTTAATTCGTTGGGATGGTCTTGGGGAAACATAATAAATCTTGAACCAAATCTGGGTCACTTCTAGTTTTTCTTGGGCCAGCAAGACGATACAATGAGCTTCAATTTGATATATAGGAAAGCTGGTAAAAATAACAGAAGCTATTGAAATTTTCCCCCCAAAGTCTAAGTCGGCAACCACAATTATTAAAGATTTTTATTTCTGGCGCGCTGTAATTGACAGTTTGGGCTTGTCGCTTTAAAAGCGAATAACTCTTGAACCAAATCTGGGCCACTTCTAATTTTTCTTGGGCCAGCAAGAAGATAGAATGAGCTTCATTTTGATATGTATGAAAGCCGCTTAAAATTAAAAGAAGCCATCGTAATGTTTCCCCCAAGA
The DNA here is from genome assembly GCA_964035015.1 of Corallium rubrum. Classification (NCBI taxonomy): domain Eukaryota; kingdom Metazoa; phylum Cnidaria; class Anthozoa; order Scleralcyonacea; family Coralliidae; genus Corallium; species Corallium rubrum. The sequence continues at coordinate 4,249,545 of OZ035998.1, forward strand.
CCATCCCGACGATTAATCCCCGAGCCGGGCGACGGGCCGAAGGCCGGAGCCCCGGTTGAGGTGCTAATCTCGATATGCGTGGAGTCCATTTTACACGCGTGGAGAAAAAGCGAGGGAGACGAAATCTGGGAGATTGTTTGTTTGTTTGTTTGTTTGTTTGTTTGTTTGTTTGTTTGTTTGTTTGTTTGTTTGTTTGTTTGTTTGTTTGTTTTGTTTGTTTCGTTTGTTTCGTTTGTTTCGTTTGTTTCGTTTGTTTCGTTTGTTTCGTTTGTTTCGTTTGTTTCGTTTGTTTCGTTTGTTTCGTTTGTTTCGTTTGTTTCGTTTGTTTCGTTTGTTTCGTTTGTTTCGTTGGTTTTTGGTTTCGTTTGTTTCGTTTGTTTCCGTTTGTTTCCGTTTGGTTTCGTTTGGTTTCGTTTGGTTTCGTTTGGTTTCGTTTGGTTTCGTTTGGTTTCGTTTGGTTTCGTTTGGTTTCGTTTGGTTTCGTTTGGTTTCGTTTGGTTTCGTTTGGTTTCGTTTGGTTTCGTTTGGTTTCGTTTGGTTTCGTTTGGTTTCGTTTGGTTTCGTTTGGTTTCGTTTGGTTTCGTTTGGTTTCGTTTGGTTTCGTTTGGTTTCGTTTGGTTTCGTTTGGTTTCGTTTGGTTCGTTTGGTTCGTTTGGTTCGTTTGGTTCGTTTGGTTCGTTTGGTTCGTTTGGTTCGTTTGGTTCGTTTGGTTCGTTTGGTTTCGTTTGGTTTCGTTTGGTTTCGTTTGGTTTCGTTTGGTTTCGTTTGGTTTCGTTTGGTTTCGTTTGGTTTCGTTTGGTTTCGTTTGGTTTCGTTTGGTTTCGTTTGGTTTCGTTTGGTTTCGTTTGGTTTCGTTTGGTTTCGTTTGGTTTCGTTTGGTTTCGTTTGGTTTCGTTTGGTTTCGTTTGGTTTCGTTTGGTTTCGTTTGGTTTCGTTTGGTTTCGTTTGGTTTCGTTTGGTTTCGTTTGGTTTCGTTTGGTTTCGTTTGGTTTCGTTTGGTTTCGTTTGGTTTCGTTTGGTTTCGTTTGGTTTCGTTTGGTTTCGTTTGGTTTCGTTTGGTTTCGTTTGGTTTCGTTTGGTTTCGTTTGGTTTCGTTTGGTTTCGTTTGGTTTCGTTTGGTTTCGTTTGGTTTCGTTTGGTTTCGTTTGGTTTCGTTTGGTTTCGTTTGGTTTCGTTTGGTTTCGTTTGGTTTCGTTTGGTTTCGTTTGGTTTCGTTTGGTTTCGTTTGGTTTCGTTTGGTTTCGTTTGGTTTCGTTTGGTTTCGTTTGGTTTCGTTTGGTTTCGTTTGGTTTCGTTTGGTTTCGTTTGGTTTCGTTTCGTTTGGTTTCGTTTGGTTTCGTTTGGTTTCGTTTGGTTTCGTTTGGTTTCGTTTGGTTTCGTTTGGTTTCGTTTGGTTTCGTTTGGTTTCGTTTTTCGTTTGGTTTCGTTTGGTTTCGTTTGGTTTCGTTTGGTTTCGTTTGGTTTGGTTTCGTTTGGTTTCGTTTGGTTTCGTTTGGTTTCGTTTGGTTTCGTTTGGTTTCGTTTGGTTTCGTTTGGTTTCGTTTGGTTTTTGGTTTGGTTTCGTTTGGTTTCGTTTGGTTTCGTTTGGTTTCGTTTGGTTTCGTTTGGTTTCGTTTGGTTTCGTTTGGTTTCGTTTGGTTTCGTTTGGTTTCGTTTGGTTTCGTTTGGTTTCGTTTGGTTTCGTTTGGTTTCGTTTGGTTTCGTTTGGTTTCGTTTGGTTTCGTTTGGTTTCGTTTGGTTTCGTTTGGTTTCGTTTGGTTTCGTTTGGTTTCGTTTGGTTTGGTTTCGTTTGGTTTCGTTTCGTTTGGTTTTCGTTTGGTTTCGTTTGGTTTCGTTTGGTTTCGTTTGGTTTCGTTTGGTTTCGTTTGGTTTCGTTTGGTTTCGTTTGGTTTCGTTTGGTTTCGTTTGGTTTCGTTTGGTTTCGTTTGGTTTCGTTTGGTTTCGTTTGGTTTCGTTTGGTTTCGTTTGGTTTCGTTTGGTTTCGTTTGGTTTCGTTTGGTTTCGTTTGGTTTCGTTTGGTTTCGTTTGGTTTCGTTTGGTTTCGTTTGGTTTCGTTTGGTTTCGTTTGGTTTCGTTTGGTTTCGTTTGGTTTCGTTTGGTTTCGTTTGGTTTCGTTTGGTTTCGTTTGGTTTCGTTTGGTTTCGTTTGGTTTCGTTTGGTTTCGTTTGGTTTCGTTTGGTTTCGTTTGGTTTCGTTTGGTTTCGTTTGGTTTCGTTTGGTTTCGTTTGGTTTCGTTTGGTTTCGTTTGGTTTCGTTTGGTTTCGTTTGGTTTCGTTTGGTTTCGTTTGGTTTCGTTTGGTTTCGTTTGGTTTCGTTTGGTTTCGTTTGGTTTCGTTTGGTTTCGTTTGGTTTCGTTTGGTTTCGTTTGGTTTCGTTTGGTTTCGTTTGGTTTCGTTTGGTTTCGTTTGGTTTCGTTTGGTTTCGTTTGGTTTCGTTTGGTTTCGTTTGGTTTCGTTTGGTTTCGTTTGGTTTCGTTTGGTTTCGTTTGGTTTCGTTTGGTTTCGTTTGGTTTCGTTTGGTTTCGTTTGGTTTCGTTTGGTTTCGTTTGGTTTCGTTTGGTTTCGTTTGGTTTCGTTTGGTTTCGTTTTTCGTTTGGTTTCGTTTGGTTTCGTTTGGTTTCGTTTGGTTTCGTTTGGTTTCGTTTGGTTTCGTTTGGTTTCGTTTGGTTTCGTTTGGTTTCGTTTGGTTTCGTTTGGTTTCGTTTGGTTTCGTTTGGTTTCGTTTGGTTTCGTTTGGTTTCGTTTGGTTTCGTTTGGTTTCGTTTGGTTTCGCTTGGTTTTGGGCTCGTGTTGGTTTGTCTTGTTCTGTTTGGATCTGTTGTCTTCATTCATTACGCTTGGCTCTGTTCATGCTCATGTCATTCATGTCATTTGGTCTGGTCTATCTGTTTGGTTTCCTGGCTAGCTCTCTGTTTGCCTCTGGCTTCTGTTGATGTCATTCATGTTTCATTTCGGTTTGCTCTATTGATTCTCGTCATGGCATTCGTCTGTCTGTCTGGTCTATCTATCCGTCTGTCTGTCATTTATCTATCATCTGTCCTGTCTGGTCTGTCTGTCTCACTCATTCATTCATCGTTCATTCATTCATTCATTCTGTCTGTCTGTCCGGTCCATCTCATTCATTCATTCATTCATTCATTCATTCATTCATTCATTCATCTATCGATTCATTCATTCATTCATTCATTCATTCATTCATTCATTGATCATTCATTCATTCATCTATCTGATTCATTCATTCATTCATTCATTCGATTCTATCATT
>OZ035998.1:4875308-5010308 GCA_964035015.1 Corallium rubrum
AACAAACAAACAAACAAACAAACAAACAAACAAACAAACAAACAAACAAACAAACAAACAAACAAACAAACAAACAAACAAACAAACAAACAAACAAACAAACAAACAAACAAACAAACAAACAAACAAACAAACAAACAAACAAACAAACAAACAAACAAACAAACAAACAAACAAACAAACAAACAAACAAACAAACAAACAAACAAACAAACAAACAAACAAACAAACAAACAAACAAACAAACAAACAAACAAACAAACAAACAAACAAACAAACAAACAAACAAACAAACAAACAAACAAACAAACAAACAAACAAACAAACAAACAAACAAACAAACAAACAAACAAACAAACAAACAAACAGTAGACAATTTTTCATTTATTTTTTTCGACAACACCGACAAACAAATACCAACGGCACCACCCACAAACTACACCCACCTCCCTGACAACACCCACCATAGATTCCACACATACCGCAATCGAGTGACATAATGAATCAGACATAAATATAGGCGAACCTGAAAGAAACCTTATAGACTAACATATTCTAGATTTGAAGACAAAATTTAAATGAAAAACCAAATATTTATGGCACAAGTTTTATTATATTTTTTGTAAAAACAGATCAGATCGTCAGTAACTTCATGAAGTAAAGCAGGGTTGTTACTATTACAATTAAATAAACAAAACTGAAATTCAATTACTTATTTAGTGTTAGTATAGAATTTGCACTCAATCTTCCGTATCATTTTAATCCACTAACAAAGACAAACGCTTTTTTAAAAATTCCAGATCCATAATGATTCCAATAGTTATTGTCTGTTAAAATATTTACCAAATAAAACATAAAACTCCGTGCATATATGTACTCTTATAAAGATACGTTTGACATCATTTGAACAGGAAATAAGTTGGGTAGAAGCACACGAGGCGATAGCCGAGTGCCTTTACACTTCTTTCGTGTTGAAATGACGTCAAACGTACCTTTATAAGATTACATATATGCACAGGAGTGATATGTTTTATAAACTATATTTAGAAAAACAAGCTAAAAGTCGGACACTTTTAAAAGCTGACTAGCTTTTCTCGCCAGGTGACGCCATTCCATTTTACGTCATTCATTCATGATTTCCATACTCCTATAAATGCACGAGGCCTGGCAAATCAGAGCGTGCGTAGAGGACACTTAATTTTATAAAAACATTTAAAGTTATCCTTTTTAAATTTACCTCCAGCTTGTGGACCTTCCATGCTTGCTTGCGCCTCTCCCATTTGTTCAGGTTGGGACTGCTCCGGACCGGTTAATGATGACATCCCGGGCATATTCGTTGCAAGCTCTCCAGGTTGCTTTTCTTCACCAAGTCCTGTAAATCCATTCCCGCCGAAGTCTGTGTTCATTCCTTCTGCGTTATTTAACGCACTGTTCAAATCTTAAATTAAATTAATAAACATATACCCGTCAATATTATAAATATATCCCATGCGTTGGAGTGACAAAGTCCATATTTGACGATACTATATATTATATTCCAACCCTATATACTAAACCGGGTTTAGCGTTAGCTATATCTTTACCGAATGTATAACTCAATATTCCCTTACACAAACATCGTCACAATTATGGCACGTAAAGTTAAGTATGCCTTTATAAGCCATTTTGGAGTTTTGACTGCGAATGAGAGCGATCTTAGTACAGTCGAGATCTCCACCTGCATTTGTTGAAGAGTCAGTATGAAAAAAATTATAAGATGAAATACCAATATTAACCATTGAATTATTAGAGCTTTCAGTGTTCATTTATAACACAAGGTTGAGATTGGAGTAAAGACACTATCCCTATAAACTCAAATGCTTTGACCTTTAAATTACCGAAAGGTCAGTATTTTGCCAGCAAATAAAACATTGGAAGTCTTGGTAAAAGACGAACCGGATGCCTCAGCTGATTCTGGAACATTGATATAATATATGGCCATGCAGGATACTGTGAGTTTCTAACATCCGGTTCGTCTTTTACCAAGGCCTTCGTTTTCGAATTTACCAAAATCCCGAATTGGGATGATTTCAAGGTGACTTCCTTAAAAACCAACAAAATTGTGAGAAAAAAGTTGGACATATAGTTCGAAATTAGCCAACAATATAACTCCAAACTTTGCAGGTAAAAATGCTAATATTGAAATAAAAATAACCATTTTTAAACCGTTATTATGTAGATGCAGACCACTAAATCGAAGAACAATATTTAAGTTTCTTAATCCTTAGCTTTGATGAAAAATCTTCGTTTTCCGCCATAGTACAGGATTTGCAACCTATTTTATAGGTTAGGTGCACTTTGCTAAACTCGCAAACATAAAAAATATACTAAGTGTATCCATGCACTGTTTTCATGTCTCTATCGATTGCACTAAATAACGTAAATAATTTGTTTAAAATAGAAAAAAATATAGTGTACAAATTGCTCACCTGTCATGGCATCACGAGCCCGCGGTTTTTGTTGGCTTGCTGGTTGCGCGGATGGATTTCCTTGAAACATTGCTGCTGCCTGTCCTATTGTAGTCTTTCCAAGAGAATTCTGTGATTCAGCATTGATTTGCTGCTGTATTTCTTTTAGTTCTCTTGCACTTTCACTAGCTACTTGATTTTGAATGCTCTGTGTTAAGAATTTGAAAGAGGGGAAATTTCTTAGTTAAATTTACATTAGTAAAAAATTAATGATACCTTTTCTTGCCTTCCTTTTTTTCTTCCTACATTTTTTCCTTATTCCTTCTTTTAGTCGTTAATCTATCTTTTCTTCATTCGCTCGTTGTTTAGTTTCTTCGTTTCTAATGGTCGCCCATTTATTTGGCGTTAGCGCATGCATGTCCGATCCGTCTGTTCATCCGCGCGTTCACCTGTTTATCCATCCATTTATCTGTCAACCTACCCGTCCGCTGAAGCGTCTATCCATAGATGGACGAATAAATGGTGGATGAATTCTTATAAAACAGTAGATGTACACCTGCATTCATTCGTTCGTTCGTTCGTTCGTTCGTTCGTTCGTTCGTTCGTTCGTTCGTTCGTTCGTTCGTTCGTTCGTTCGTTCGTTCGTTCGTTCGTTCGTTCGTTCGTTCGTTCGTTCGTTCGTTCGTTCGTTCGTTCGTTCGTTCGTTCGTTCGTTCGTTCGTTCGTTCGTTCGTTCGTTCGTTCGTTCGTTCGTTCGTTCGTTCGTTCGTTCGTTCGTTCGTTCGATCGATCGATTATTTTGTTAAACATACGTTATTTTATAAATGTTTGTACATGTTATGTTATAGTACTAAACTCTATTTCATAATCACCTTCATAGAAACATAAAGGAAATTTTAAAAAATTGTTATTAAAAAAATCATGGAAATTTTCACTAAACTTTATGTTTAATAAGATATGTATTGCCCGTACAAATTGCACGAACTTTGCTTGTTGTTATATATGCAAAATAAATTTTCGCGTACTGTGAGGCCGTTAAAAGAACAAAAAATAAAAGCAATAGAACGTAGAAAATCTGTGGCTTCCTGAAGTCAAGTATTTTTAGAAATAAAAAAACAAAAAGATCAATATAAATTACAAAATATTTGTATACTTGTCTATCACCCTATTATTATACTCGTCGAATCACAAGGTCCTCGATTGTATTTTTCAGGGATATATATTGGACTTGCGGAAATCTGAAAATAATATAAAGGCAATGCAGTGGTCAAAAGGATTGGCTCTATGAAATTGTGGCCGATCCATTTGACCACTGCACTGCCTCTATAACGTTTCCTGACCTCCGAACGTCCAATAAAACTAAAATTGTGGGATGGCCTATCTGTAGTCGAATCAAAGTTTGATTATACTAGACTTACACTATACAAAAATACTAAAAGTAAAAGAAACTAGCACATTTAATGTAAAAACAATTTACGTTTGTAGCACATATATAAACATATAGTAAAGTTACAATTCTTACTCGTGAGGCGTCTCCGTTCGAGAAGTATGATCGAGAAGAACCGTATGCATCATTGTCTGACATTGATCCATATTTTTTATCCTCTTCAGCTTCCAGAGCCAATCTATCCTCCAATGTTGTATCTTCGTGGTAGTTATTTGGATACTTAGTATCACTTGCAAGATCGTTTAGACTGATCATGTTAGAAAATGCGTTCCTGTATAAGATATACATGAAACCATGTTCATTAGCAAAAAAAAAGGCCAAAACCCTGAGGCTGATGTTGATTTTATCACAATCTAAAAAACCTAAAAAGGATATCTACCGCTATCGTTATTATTTTCGAGAAATAGTTCCACTTTGGAAACTCGTGCAAAGATGAAAAGTACCGATGCTTTCGAGAACTAAACTACGTCCAATCACATATACACTGAATTGTTTAAGCCAAAAACGTATAGATGTTGTCAAATGTTACTATTTAACAATTATTCACCGAAGTGGAGGTGAATAGTGCTGGATATTCACCGAGCCGCTTCTATTCACAGACACTGTTACATGATAGGTGCTGTTATGCATAAATATTCGCACCGTGTAACACCCCGTAGCAACTTGCGATTTTGTTATTTTTGCCGTGTTGCAAGTTTCAAGAAAAGTTGGATGGGTTCTACTTTTTGCTGCAACTTGCAACAAAAATCGCAAGATGCTGAACGTGTAACACCCTTCCTGCAACTTGCGATTTTTTTTTTTCACGAGTAAATTTGTTGCAAGTTGCAGGAAAAATCGCATCGTGTAACAGCACCTTAACGGCACTTGGCGTACTCGATATTTGTCGACAAAACAGTTTTCACAACTTTTGAATATATTAATGGCTAGAAAATTGTAAAGAAACATACCTGTGGACACTCTTCTACTTAATTTTGTTGACTTTCCTAGCTCGTTATTCTACTACATCAGAAAATTTCCTGCTTCGGTAAACATTACAAAGCAAAACTGTCCGCCATTTTGTTTTGCTCACAGGTGAATAGTGTAGGATACCCAGTGAGGATACCCCGAGCTAGAGGAACCAATCAGATTGCTTGAAAAGTACTATTCATCTGCGAGGTATATGCTAATTAAAATTATGAAAAATACTACCTGTGTCTTGGACGTCTAATACGTTGATGATACAACTTCGGTGTAAAACCATAGGACTTGAAATTGTTGTTGTTTATGCGACCTATTAAGACAACATTTAGCTAGCAAAAGGAATAGAAATTATTGGTTGACCAATAATTTATTGCAGTGAGAAAATAACTTTTAAACTAAAAAAAATATTTTCTAGAATTAACTAGAGAAGGTTTCTTGATCTCTCTATTCGTGTTAAAAAACAGATGTAAACCTTTTGGTCGTGCCGATGGAAACGTATATAACTGAGGGCTGAGGAACGTATATAACTGAGGGCTGTTCATATGAGGCGGGTTAGCCCGGTTACTGGGCTAATTATTTTTATGTCACGTAAATCCTATTACGACTATTTGAGTAACGCAAAATGACATAACGAAGCAAAATTGGGTTTGTTTTTCTGAAAGTATAGCACACGGGGTATTATAATTTGATAAAAGTAGCGTGCTGCGTAGGCAGAGTAGAGACAATCATCGAAATATAGTAAGGTTAGATATACTGCCGAAACAAAGAACGTAGGAGTCTAACGTTTCGAGCGAAGGCCCTACGTCAGAGAGAAACGTAAAGAGTGTAAACAAACAACGAGCTTATTATTTAATTCCTTTTTGTAGTCAAAGAAAGATTTTCGTATCCCGCCTCGTATGAACGGCCCATGAGATGGTCTAACCGATTTAAAAAAAGTTAAACTTTTACTTCTATGTGTTCACTGGAAATTTCGCTATGCATAAATAGCTAACAAAACCTTACGTGCATGTCCCCACTTCCTTAATGGTTTTAATTTTGGATGCAATTTCTTAAGTTTTTGCAAGTGTTGTTTAATCACATGTTGCGCAGCAAGCTTTGCTTTTATGGCGGCCACTCTTAATTCAGCATTGTTTCCAGATTCTTGAGCTGCTTTTTTCGCAGCTAATTCGGCTTTGTGAACAGCCTCTTTTACTATAAATAAAAATAAGAAAAAGTGCAAAAGATTAAACAAGCTACAACATTAAGTATATTTAAAAACTCGTTACTGACAGGAATTTTGTTGGTTCAAAAATCAACAACATATAGACTTTATCCATCATGTCCCCTGGCTCAATCTAATGGACCTTTCCCCTTTTAACTAAAACCGCAATGCATCATGGTAGTGGTACCGCTCTTCTGGCAAGCAAAATGGCCGCAAAAGAACGGGTGTTTTGTGTGACAGAGAACGTTTGCTTTTTAAATGAGTGTCATCAAATAAACGAGTACCATTGTTCGTCCAGTCAACCCGAGTCAATATTTCCAACAGAACCCGCCGCGATTGACTTATATCTAGTTTAGGGTCCGAATAAAAACCTCTCTAACCGTAAAGATAAGGTTTTTTTTGCTATTTTATTTGATGACACTTATAAATGACACTATTTCATTTAAAAAGAAAAAGTCCTCCGCCACACAAAATGCCCGTTCCTTTGCGGCCATTTTGCTTGGCAGATTAGCGTTTCCACTCTACCATGATGCAATGCGGTTTTTGTTAAAAGGGGAAAGGTCATTACCGTATTTACTCGTTTAACCGCCGCCCCCGATTAAGCGCCGCATATGAGAGCAAAAATATTAAAGAGCGCCACCCTCGAATAAGCGCCGCACTTATTCACAACAATGCGGTGCTTAATCGAAGCACCGTCAGACAGAATTGTTCGAGAAGCCAAACTAAAAAGCAACTACAGCCTCGGAAATTTATTGTCCTGTATTACAGTGTTTATATGTTCAAAGTGAGTATATTTCAATGTGAATGACAAGATAACATCTGAAACATATTTATTTTGTTGATAAGATTTCTTGTTATCGTTTACAAATAAAATAATTTTTAAAGAGCGCTGCCCTCAAATAAGCGCCGCCCTCAAATAAGCGCCGCATCCGAAACACTAAAAATTTAAAGAGCGCCGCGGCGCTTAAACGAGTAAATACGGTATGCAACTCGTCCTGTAATAGTGTCTCCTGTGAGATTGATTTGCATGTTTGTAAATCTTAAACTGTGTAACTAAACGTATTGCATGCAGAAACTAAACTACTATAATCTGATTTACATTTACAAACATAAATTGCTCAACAATTACGCGCAAGCGCAGTTAGCACTTCATAGTCAACTGAACTCTTTGTACTTCCCAAGTACACAAAGGGGTTAATTTATATACCATGAAGTGCCAACTGCGCGTTCGTTGCCTCTATATTTGTTTTACAAGCGTGAACCAGCCTTAAATACCTTTAGCACACGTTAATCTTATTGTCTGGCATGGGTTTAACCCATATTACGTAGAAGTAAAAAAAAATTGAAAATGTAGTAGTGAAAAATGTATTCTAAATTTCAACAAAAATTATATATTTACACTAAAAGTTTATAGCAATAATAATAAATAGAAATAAATTAATAGAACATTTTAGGAGGAAGTTAACAGTAACGCGGGCGGAAAATTACGAGAAAGTCAGTGAACGCGGGTAGTAATATACATATGGCATGCAACTTTCGAAACTATCATACTATGCTGGTATCATTCCTATATATGCTACTATCGAAAGTTATATGATTATAAATATAGACAATAAAGCGCACTTTATATGCTAGGAAACATTTACTTTTTACCTACCTTGATCCTCTCCAGATTTTCCGGTAAGCGGTTCCAGCGGCAATGTTAAAGCTAAGAACAAGAGTGTAACGTAATTTGCTATAGCTCAGATTTATTAGTCCAGATTCATACTCGACAAACATTCCTTTGCTATAGGCCAGTTGCACGCTGTTGCACGCGCATCATTTTGGCAGACAACATGCATTAAAACGTGCCTAATACTAGACGAAATTTACATAGAAATAATTCCTGATGCTAATATCTTCAGAAGTTCCTTCATTTACCACATTTGCATGTTAAACACATTAATAATTCATGAGGAAAACACAAAGAAAATTCATGTTTAATGAGGGTCTATATATGTGATATAAATTCCTCTTGATTTACATAAACTTTAGTTTTGATTTTCTGATTTTCTCGACTTACAAGACAACTTTTTTTTTTCAGAATTACTATATGCCAATGAACTTAGCAAATAGATCGTTTTCAGAAGTTATTTAAAACATGCGCAGTTCGTGTTTTATTAGATATAAAACACTCGGCTATCGCCTCGTGTATATATCTGATAAAACACTGCTGCTCATACATTACATATAGACTTATGCAAAATTTGAAGCAGATTTTTGCAAATATAAAAAAATGTTATGTCAAACCGCATTAGAGATGCATCAACATAAAAGTAGTACAGGGATTACTACATTGTACAATACAGTCGTCATAATACAGGAATTACTACATTGTACTTAGATATATAATATATGGTTATAAATTACGTTTATACCTTTGCATCTCTAGGCCTGTGCGGTGCTATTAAGCTAAATAAATGTGTACCGTTCGTATAATGCAAAAGCTTCACCTCTAAGTCCAAAAGGATTAAGACTATCCACTTTAACCCTTTCAATCCTAAAGATTTCCACGCACAGCTGACTAAATTAAGTGTTTGGTGTTAGCTTAAAACGTTAATTGTTCATTTTTAGATTTCAAAAATTAAAAGTAGTTCTTTTCGCATGTTATTAAAGATATTAAGTAATGTTATTGTTATCCTAAACATGACTTATAGTCTTTCTACTAACCTCCAAAGACGAATGCGAATAAAAAGACCAAAATTCCCGCTGAGAATACCGTCGCCATTTGTAAAATTGCGCTACACTGGCGACCTGTTGTTCACAGTAAACAACCTGCAAGAATGCATTTAAGACTTACAATATGATCATAAGACACTTTGTTTTTTTACAGAAGAAATTTTGCACAGTTAATAAAGTTGCGTTAAACTATGAAGCGTCGGTTTTATACAATGTTAATTCGCTTTTAAGGCTTAGATGTAGATCACTGAATTATAATAAATAGTGAAGAAAATGATGGAAAATAGACTCGTATAATCAATCACAGCTGAGCGCGCACAAACTTTGGGCGCCGGTGGCGTAGAACATTTAGGGTTTGAGAGAGCTTTGCGATAGCATTGTTCAGTTTAGTTGTTTCGATTAGTAAGCGTGTAAAAAATATATTTATATATAATTACCTTGTTAGATTGTATTCTTCGATAATCAGTCAACCATGATCCGTTAACATTTAGATGATGAAAAGCAAATCATTACATCATAACTCCAAGGTCGCGAGTGAAAATGAGATTATGGGACCTGGGTACAATATGTAACACCGAGCAAATTATTACAGACATGCAGCCTTTTTACAGCATCAAATGTCTTTTGAAATATATTTTAATTAAACTTGACCTCAAATTAAGTAAATAGCTTATATAACTTACTGTATGTGCAAATTCTATACGTATGTAGTAAAAATCAGGTGATTGTAATGTTCCTATTCTTCCTATATGTACCAATAATTATATGTAACTGTATTCTTCAGATGATAACAAAGATTTTTGCACCTAATTTAACTGATGCAGTGTATTATAAGTGCTGTGCAGTTAGAAATATAGAAGAGAAGAATTTTTAAATTAAAAAAAAAACAAAGTTGATGTCAGAATTAAGCTCTCCTATATACGTAGCTTTAATCAATACAAAGTCAAACGAGAATCGTCGTCTTCCTCCTCCTCATCCACCTCCTACTCCTCCTTTCTCCTTCTCGGCCTCCTCTTTCGTCTCCTCCTCCTCTTCATCATGATCACCGTTGTCGTCATCATCATGTTTTTTATACTTTCTCCAGGCAAGAATGTTTTTCGTATATATCTTTTAAATAACAAGATGTTCGAGATATAATGCAGTTATATAACGTTAGATTATTGAATATGTCTTTTATTTCTTAGAAATTGTTGAGTTAAATTAGACAGTTAAAATCTTACATATTTATAAAATCTGACATTTTAGTTTCATATTGGTGTTAAGCTACAATAATTGCATGAATAAATTATCAACTAAAACTCGTGCAATCGTACAGACTGGCAGTATATTATTCTCGTCACAACCCTCTTCGTTTCTATAATTATGCTAGCTAGCATCATTGTGATATAAATCCAAGATTGCAATAATATTAGCAATATATTTTATGACATGTACAATGTAATTGATCGACAAAATTTGTTGCGAGCTTCAATATGGCTAACTAAAAGGCTTTTATTCTAGAAAGCAGAAGTCCTAAAATCTAGGACTTACAGTTTCTGTGCCTTCAGAACTCCTATAGATTTTTTTTTGTTTCACTATCCCAAAACCGACCAGCGTAGAAATGGAACATTTATTATATTGTCCAGACAGCTGTTAGCTGTCGAAAACGAACAGTACAAACCGCTTGCGCATGCGTTAAAAATGTTTGAAAATAATTTCCCTCGTAAAATAAATGTGTTTTGTACTTGTTCTTAATTTTTTTGACAGCAGTGATCTCATCAAACTCCATGAATTGCAACTCAGTGTATAGTGCATGAAACTGTATGGCAATCAGGAGGTTACGGGTTAGATTTCCCGCGTCGAAGCTGGATCACACAAGGCAGATAATATCCACGCCTTTGTCTATAATAATTAACAATTCAATCAATTGTGGTGTTTATCCTAGTAAATTAAAACATGCCAAGGTTATTCCGATTTATAAAGGCGAGGATGATACAGACCCTGGAAATTATAGACCAATTTCTTTGCTTTCGATTTTTTCTTGTCAGGAATATTAAAGCCCAGCATATAATTTAAAAAAAACTCATATTAAAAGAGACATGAGTTATTTCAATTTATTTTTTTTATTAAAACTAACGTTTCGTTGCTAATCCTGCAATCCTTAATTGCTTTCGATTTTTAATCGAATTTTTGAAAAAAATGATGTACAGTCGACTCAAATCTTTTTTTGATAATAATGACGTCTTGTATAAATCACAGTATGGTTTTCGTGAAAAACGTTCTACCCACCATGCATTTCTTGATATTGTAAGCCAAATACAGTCTAATATGGATATATAGATATTTATACACATGTGGTATCTTCATTCATTTGAAAAAGGCATTTAACCTAGTGGATCATTCAATTTTATTAAAAAAACCTTTACTATTATGGCATTAGGGAACAATTAATGATTGGTTCTCCTCTTACCTAACTGAGCGAACTCAGGTAACTCAAATCGGCCCGAATGTATCTGTACAAAGTAAGCATATTATCTGGAGTTTCTCAAGGTTCAGTATTAGGACCCCTACTTTTTCTTTTATATATTAACGATATTTATAAGTCTTCTGACAACTTTTCTGATCGACTTTCATTTGTTTGCTGATGACACAAATATATTATATGCGGATAAGAACCTAAAATCGATGGAAACGGTTGTAAACACCGAATTGACTAACATTAAAAATTGGTTAAAAGCAAACAAATTGTCGCTCAACATCAAAAAATCTAATTTTGTTATATTTCATCCATACCAAAAAAGCTTAACTATCAGATAAATTAAAAAAATTTCGATCACGATGCAAATCTGTCTAAATATTTGATTTAGGAGTTCTAACTGATAAAAACCTAACATGGAAATACCACATTTCTCATGTCGCATCCAAAATAAGTAAAACGATTGGTATAAGCGGTTTACTATAAATATTTATAGGTCCTTGATTTTTCCATATTTGGCTTATGGTATAAATGCCTGGGAACAAGCTGCACAGACACACCTAAATAAGAACTCTATCTTACAGAAGCGCGCTTCTTCTTATGCACTTTGCACACTACAGATCTCACACAATTCCTTTCTTTATCTCTTTGAATATAATTCCTTTAAATATGCTTTACTTTAAATCTGTTTCAATTCTAATGCATGATATTTTTAATGTGGCTCCACCCAATATCTCGGACTTATTTACACGCTCAAATAATGTACATACTTAATTATAACACTATATAGGTCTTCTTCCATTGGTAACTTTTTCGTTAAGTATTCGAGATTGAATTAACAAAAAAATTCATTTTAGAGAATTGGAGTTAAGATGTGGAACAGCATCCCGGCTGAACTGAGAAAACTGAAAAAAAATATTTCAAAACTAGAGAATGAGTATGCTTACGTTGGTACACCTAAAATAATAGCTAATTATTGCTAAACAAGCTTGATTTAATGTAAACTATCAAATTTTATTGGGATTACATATGCGATATGGTCTGACAATACACATGATTCTGTGTATTATCACATCATATTGTATGTGCTATAAATTTAAAATGCTTGTATTTAAAATATGCTATGTATTTAAAAGTCATAGTCATATTACTCTGAATTACTCTGATACACATGGTCTCTAAAATCAACATCTTAAAAATCTCAATTTGAAAACTAAAATTTTTACATATTATCAATACTTCCTACCTCGATTAGCTTTTGCTATCTGCAGGATAGTGTTATATTGTAAGTTGCGTCTGATAAATAAAAATTTTTTGTCTTTTGTCTCTTTTTTTTTTTCAGAGTAAGCAGCTTGAGAGCATGCGCATTCATGCACCTATGGTTTTCTTGAAGATCAATAAGATATAAAGATACAACTACTACCTGTCTGGCACCAGGATCAGAGATTGATTAATATAGATATACCTGTTAAGATCATATAAACACAACCTAAGCATTTCAATTTCCTGCTCTCAGTTTCTTATTTTTGCTTTTATTAAGACAGATGGACGTCAGAAGACCAACATATTATCATCTTAAGGTATAGTAAAATGATTTTGGTGTCAACGTAGTATAGATAGAGAACTGTAGTGTTGTATTAATTTGGATAAAACGATATATTAAGTTATTGAGAATTTTTATCACGTAACTTTCTTCCAAAGTAGTCTTATATTTATTCATCTGGGTCCGGTTGTACGAAGCCTGGATAGTTTACCCAGCGGATAAGTCTCAAAAACATAACAGTGTCATTCACGCTTTGCATGAACAAACAAACTTAAATTTTATCCGCTGAATAGAGAGCCATCTACCGAATAGTGCTATTTCGCGAATAAAATTTAAGTTCACTTCTTCAAAGCGTGGATGATGGTACTTTTATATGTTTAAGACTTATCCGCCGGATAAGCTATCCGGGGCTTCGTACAACCGGGCCCTGGTGGACTCTTCTGTTCCAAACATTCAACGATGGCAAAGGAAAAGTATATGATGAATCGAATGCGTGATGCCAGCTAGCGTGTTATTTTATATATACTAGGTAGTAGTTTGCTTTTACAAAGTTAAATCAATCAATCGTGAGAAAACAGGTCATTGTGTTTGTAGAGTACATTTAAAACTATGAAACTAGGCTGAAATGGGTCCATATTATAGTCTGTATTTTCTCCAATAGGCGAGTTTCAGGGTGTTGCACGCGCATCATTTTTCAAAAAAGCTTAAAGCTCCACTCAAAGTAAACATATTGTTTAAAATAAACGTGTAGATACAAGTTCTGGATGTTTACCACTGTTAGCTCGCTAGCAAGTCTGTTTTCCGTTGCTTATCTTGTGGGGAGCCCGCCAATTCCTTTGCAAAACGATGCGCGCGCAATACCCTGAAATTCACCTATTAACGCGTTGCACAAGAAAAATTAGGCTTAAAAATATTGGTATTGTACGGTTTTAAAAACAATATTTTAAAAGGTTGTTGGCCAAAAACGTGTTTTTAATGTTATAAATCAATTTGTAACATAGATGTAATATAACGCCGTTTCTGATTGGCTACCATGCGTACTCCAGAACTCGATGGAACATGGTAATTTCAAACGTAACGAGAAACTCATTTTTGATCAGCGAAATAAATATTGTTTTCCGTTGTTTTGTGTCTGATTCTCTGGTATAAAAAAAAGATTCATGGTTTGGCGTGCTCCACTGAGTTATGGATGTACTTGGGAAGTTGGCGAGCACTCAGAAATCTAGAGTTGTTCTCGGCTACGCCTCGATCGACCAACTCTTACGCTTGCATCCATAACTCGATGGAGCACGCCAAATCACGAACCATTTCTTAAACTGAAAATAGAACTAGTTTCATGCATATATATACTCACCTTTTTAGAGTTATATAAAATTAAGAATCTTTATTTCTTTAGAATAAGTGTAAACATGCATGGACATTCCCCAGAATTACTCCCATATCTAGCGGCGGTAGAGACAGTTCTGGAAAATAAGAACAACTTAAAATAACTTACCAAAGTTGCGTTAAAATGCCGTGTTTATTTTACCTAAACCTTCACCATGCATGATTCATGATTTTATAATCAGAAAATAATATTTCTTGCAACCCAATCACGCACAGTGACTACGTTTTTTTCAATCTGTCATAAAATAACGTCTCTAAATTACCATTAGAAATGAAATTAGAAATTGCCAGTAAAAATCCAATTAGAATTGCCATTAAAGTTTCTTTAGTTGTGGAAATGTACTCAAGTTGCAGTTAAAATATTCCGCTGTGTTAATAACTTGATTATAGACTTGTATCCAAGTATACTCTTACTTCCCTTTTTAATTAAAACTACTTCAAATTCGTCAAAGACGATAAAATCTTCTCAAAGTATCACGTCAGCCGTGCAGTAAAGACCTACCTAATATGAACGAGTTTTCTGATTGGCTATAAGTAACCAATCACATTGCCGATTATCAATTCGTTCCCATGCTCCTTACTGATTAGGGTTACGAGAAGGTGTTGGGTTAGGTTATCTAAACCAATCAGAAGCCTTCTTACTATAGTTAGGTGATGACCCCAGCCGTGGCGTTATCGACGTTAACGATTGTTTGCGACGGCTCAGTAGCAAATCAGAGCGCATGTTGCCGTTTATTTACTTTCGGTTATTTAAAAAAAAATATTTAAAAGGACGCCAATTAGACAATGAATCGTTTTCATTCACGTGATCGGTAGATCCATTGCATGGGGTGGTAAAACAATTCAAAAAAACTGAGAAACGTTACATAACCTTATAATGTTAAAATATTTTTCTTTTTTGGTAGTAACGAGGCCTGTATATGCAACATGAATTTATGGATCACGACTACCATGATTCTTCTTGCACTTAACTCCTGTCGCAGTGGTAAGAATGGTATCTTATCTTTTAACAAACTAAATCTGATTCCTACGGCCGAATCAGAACTAGAAAAATGTACGAAAGAATCATGCATGACAGACATTCCATATTTGCATTAATTATTCAGCATTAATATAAGTGCGTTGACTTGCATATAGGCCTAGTGCAATTTAAATTACACTTTAAATTAGATTGTCGTTAAAAGTTCGGTGATATCGATTTTTCCCTTTTGCATGAACTAATAATTAATCGAGATGAAACAATAAATAAATTATTTGTTACCTTTCAATTGCTGACCATTTGGAAGTTGGTACATAGTATAGACCTTATTCAAAAATGGCCGCCGAATTAAGATTCTTTTATATACATATAAATTAGCCCTTATAAACTCGTTTTCATGTGGGAAATTCAAAAGAATTTTTATTTTAAAACGAGGTCATAAGGGCTAATTTATATGCACATAAAAGAATTCAAATTCGACGGCCATTTTTGAATAAGGTCTATAGAGGAAGGTTCCACAAACTTAACTATGGCAGAAAACAAAGGTTTCTGAGCGGAATTTAGGTCTAAAAACTCGGTGCTATGACGATTAGATCTCAATCTATAGAAATTTGGGAGTTAGGGGTACCAAACTATAAAAAAATCTGCTAGCCTGTAGATTGTAGGTTTATTTTATTGATTAATTCTTTTTTGTTTCGGTTAAAAAAATTTATCCTTTTCGATATTTTATGTATTGTTTAATAAACGAGCAGGAGTGTTTTATCAGATATAAGGACACGAGGCAAAGCAGAGTGTTTTTATATCCGATAAAACACGAACTGCAAGTTTATTAAACGGCTTCAAAAACGAACCACTTGGTAAGTTTGAAAAATAACCTTGTCTAAAGTTTATGTAAATCAGGAGGTATCTTTATCACATATAAAGACACTGATTGAACTTTAAATTTCTTTTGAATTTTCTCATGAATTATTAATGTGAAATTGAAAATTTATTTAAATAACTTGTCGTTCATGTTTATAGAAATCCACAATACCCTTTTTTACCTCTGTTTCGTTCTTTCACCTACTTTTTTTAATATTTTAACCCAGTAAACTAATTTCAGCACGAAGTCTTTCTCTTTCAAAACATAGTTCAACAGGTTTTCAATTTATATTATATAGTACCATTCAGAACAAGTAACATTAGGTAAACTGATCAACGCAATAATTTTCTTTCCAATTACCATTTGTACCAATACATGTTCTCAAAATGCATAGTGAAAAATATACCTCTAAACAAGCACTTCTGGATTTTAGTTTCAGAAAATCTGAAAAACATGTTGGGTGAGCCTGTTAATGACGGTTAGTATATTTTAATTCGAAATACTTAGCATATATACTGGAGATCGTGCATGTACAGATCTCGAATCACATGCAGTCATGCACCAACAAATCTTTCCAGAGATTATTACAATACATAATAATTGAGCAAAGTGTAAAATGTAACACGCATAGCATCCTTATAATGGTTTGAAAACTTGATTTTTAGACGTAAGCTTCAATTAACAAATGAGATATATCATCAAGGAAAATCAATAATTCCAGAGGCGCCGACATGAATATTAATTGGGGGGGGGGGGGGGCAAGATAACTTCAACCACGTCTTATGATGCAATCATCTCACTAAATACACTTTACCATGCACTAACTGCTTCACAAGACAAAGGTAAAGTGTATTTGGTTATAGATTGTATCATACGATGTGGTTGAAGCATTATTCAGGGGAATAATTCAACGTTATCTTACAATCAAAATGGAAATATACTTTCCCACTTCTAATTTTGTAGTTTGTTGTGTATTACTGTATTTATGTTATAACGGTTTGAAAACTTGATTTTTAGACGTAAAGCTTCAATTAACAAGTGAGATATATCATCAAGGAAAATCAATAATACAACGTTATCTTTCAATCAAAATGGAAATACCTTCCAACTTCTAATTCTGTAATTTGTTGCGTATTACTGTATTTCTGCAGTCGCTACTGAAGGGGGAGGAAATTTGTTTGTCGAAAAATGTGAATAAAGAGTATAATTTAACTTTCATGGAGTTTAAGTACTGTTTAATAAACGAGCAGGAGTGTTTTATCAGATATAAAGACACGAGGTGAAGCTGAGTGATTTTATATCTGATAAAACACGAACTGCGAGTTTTGATTGAACGGCTTCATGAACGAACCACGCACTTGGTAAGTTCATTGGCGTAGTAATGTTTGCACAACTTGCTATGGTAATTATACACTTATAAGCAGCTAATGCACTAACGAGTGATCCCACATGGCCAGGATCAACCATTGCTGAAATTAAACAATAGTGTAATATCACTTAAGTCAGTAGTGTTTGATTTTAGCCATGTGTGACCACCCATTAGGTGCATTAACCCCTTATAAGTGTATAATTACCATAGCAAGTTGTGCAAACATCGTTTCCGGTTTCGTAAGTTTCCTATCCAGTTCCCCTTCCATTATCTATAATGGTTTGAAAAATAACCTTGTCTAAACCAAAAAAATCAGAGCTAAGGTTTATGTAAATCAGGAGGTATCTTTATCACATATAAAGACATTGATTAAACTTTAATTTCTTTTGAATTTTCCTCATGAATTATTAATGAGTTTTTAAATCATACTATCACGAATGTTTCTCCCAAATCGAACCAACAAACAAATATAAATCAAGAATAAGCGACTTTTATCACTAGATTTTTCTTACGTTTCTGTAGCGGCCACAGAAATACAGTAATACACAACAAACTACAGAAGCAGATGTGGGAAGGTATTTCCATTTTGACTGTAAATAAAGCTAGGCGATAAAGGCTTAACCACATAATAAACGGCTATTTGAAATCGTACAATGAGTGAATCAAGTTTAATCCCTACCACTCACTTGTTTCTTGATTTTCCATAGTCTTTTTTGTTACTTTCTGTTTTAGCCGACAAGGTCCAGAGAGTAAAAGGAGTTAGGAGGACAACCACTATGCATAAGATTTGTTCCAAGCTAAAACAACAAGCAAACCGCTCCCTTCACTCCAAATTTCGTAAAAATAGGAGTATAAAACACCGATGCGGTATCTTACATGGACGAGATGAACAATACGACAAACAGTCAAAAAAAGTTGCCGGTATTATTCAAAATTCTCACACAACAAAAGCAAGTTTAAAACAACAAAGAGAACAACTTATTCGGGAAGTAAATAAACTTGCTAAATTAGCAGGCCCTTTACCAAAGCTAAGATTAGCTGGTTAAACATATAAGAGTACTACCAAAACTATATATATTATATATGTTAGCTTGATAGAATAGGACAGTCAAGAATGTTGTTAGCGCATCATTAAAATGTTATCAAATAAAAAACATTTCAAATCTTTTTGAAATGTAAACAACTTTTGTTCTTTATATGCTCTGACGCTGTGATCTGTCACAGTACACACACGCGAAAAAATGTAATCTATTTGTTAAATGATCATCAAACCTGTCGCAGATTGTTCCAACAATTCACTGCAGCATTGTTTAAGTTAATAAGTTACATATGGTTGACAATAACGAGCTTGCATCGTTGTATCTGGTTGAAGAAATAACACCATGCATTGTTATATACAAAATTGTTCATACTTGTTACAAGCCTGTTGCAAACACATGTATGCTATTAAAGAGCTGTGTGATTTTTAGGTGTGCATATACAAGAATCATTTTCATCGAAGATAATCCAAGCATGGGCAGGCATTACACATTTACATAATTTCTATACCTATAGTTACGTTTGATCTAAAATTTTCACTAGTGAGAAAAATCGTATAATCAATCAGAAAGTCGATACAATTATTTTTCACTAGTGAAAAAATACCGTACCTCAAAAATTTGAAACGTACAATTTCGCTTGCTCCTTGATACTTCGCAAAAGAAATTACTAGCTAGCTTTAAAAACTACGAAAAAGAAGTAAAACAAACTACAGTTCTCTGTACAAAAAAACATATTTCCCCTACGTTTAGACGTCAAACACGGTATAATCAGACAACTGACAACTGTACATTTTGTAGAAATAATTTATAGAGATGACATGCAGGTGCGTTCCGAATGGCTATCCAATTAATCTGTTCTATTTCGACAGTTTAACCATCATTCAGTCTGAATTTTTAACCGATTAATTAATAAACAAATAACTAAATCTATTTACTTCACGATCACCTTGGTTTTCTTTGATGTACCACGGTTGTTTATTTATAACAGTTACTCCCATCAACCACGCATAAATCAAGTTAATTATACCCGGGCATATACCGAGTGTGTATCAAGGGAAAGTGAATTAGTATTCTTTTAAAACAACCTATTGTAGTTAGTTTGAAAACCCTAAAAGCGCTCCGTTATAAATTAATCAGCACATAAGTTATACAGGAAGGGGAAAAGCTTTTAAATACTTTCACCGTGAATACACTTCAAGTTATCTTAATTTCCCAGGTGTATAAGACCGTGGTTTTTACGCATCCGTGGCTCAGAGGTGTTTTAGGGCTTTCAAACTACTACAATAGGTTGTTTGAACAGTTCTACAGGGTGTATCAATAAAAAGGCTACCCTTAGAAAATATAATTAACATTCTTTTCAAATAACCTATTGTATATTGACAGCCCTGTGGTCAGTTGAACCATTTTTAATCGAACTGATATGAATATAATTAACATTTTTATTTCAGTTATGCTCCTTCATACGTTTAGAAGTTATCGTAATTTCCCAGGTGTATACGACCATTTGTTTTTTACGCATCCGTGACTTCAGAGGTGTCCAGGGCTGTCAATATACAATAGGTTATTTGAAAAGAATGTTAATTATATTTTCTAAGGGTAGCCTTTTTTTTGATACACCCTGTAGTTCTCTAGTTCCATTTTTTTTATACACACTGTATATTATCCCAGGGCAATTAACTTCATTTATGCGTATGCGTGGTTGGGAAAATAAGGGTTAATCAATGGTCACGAATGTGATAAAGGATTATCATCGCGACCGAAGTGTTTTTAGGCAAACTCTGTGATAACGAACTCGGTGTTTGGATATCCTGATGAAAAACTCCACCTCATGTATGATATGATACATACAAAATACATGCACATTTTTATTATTTTAATGATGTGCGAGACGTTTTGCATTTTTCTTTTTGGATTTTCTTTGCGGGTTTTCCTTTCGTCGGATTCTTTGCAATTTTGTCTTTCCTGTCAAAGTGACGACTGTACTCGACTTCGTCATTATCATCCGAGTCATCTTCATCATCATCATTGTCATCGTCGTCATGCCGATGGACATAGGATCTTGTTCGCCCAATCTCTTCGTCATCATCGTCATCGTCGTCATCATCGCCGTCGTCGTCATCGTTACCATCGTCGTCGTATCTTCGTCCATCACCATAAGATCCAATACGGCGGTACTGCGGTGCAAATGGCATACGGCTACGTGCGTATCCTGGAGCATTCATCATTGGAATGTCGGATAGACTCATTCTGTTCCCATTATTATAGATTTGCCCCATACCAAGACTTGTGCCGGGATACTCTCCATTTGAATACTGAGACCCGTAATTTCCCATCTTGGCAGTTAGCGAATCCCTAAGATCGTCGCTAATATCATTGGGTTGACCCATGGAATTCATAAAGTCTCCTTCATTAAAAATAAAATACATTTTATTACCAATGAATTGTATGGTATTAATCATTTTACAATTACTATATTATGATACACTAAATTAATAAAAACTATAAACAAACAAACAAACAAACAAACAAACAAACAAACAAACAAACAAACAAACAAACAAACAAACAAACAAGCAAGCAAGCAAGCAAGCAAGCAAGCAAGCAAGCAAGCAAGCAAGCAAGCAAGCAAGCAAGCAAGCAAGCAAGCAAGCAAGCAAGCAAGCAAGCAAGCAAGCAAGCAAGCAAGCAAGCAAGCAAGCAAGCAAGCAAGCAAGCAAGCAAGCAAGCAAGCAAGCAAGCAAGCAAGCAAGCAAGCAAGCAAGCAAGCAAGCAAGCAAGCAAGCAAGCAAGCAAGCAAGCAAGCAAGCAAGCAAGCAAGCAAGCAAGCAAGCAAGCAAGCAAGCAAGCAAGCAAGCAAGCAAGCAAGCAAGCAAGCAAGCAAGCAAGCAAGCAAGCAAGCAAGCAAGCAAGCAAGCAAGCAAGCAAGCAAGCAAGCAAGCAAGCAAGCAAGCAAACAAACAAACAACAACAACACAACAACAAACAAACAAACAAACAAACAAACAAACAAACAAACAAACAAACAAACAAACAAACAAACAAACAAACAAACAAACAAACAAACAAACAAACAAACAAACAAACAAACAAACAAACAAACAAACAAACAAACAAACAAACAAACAAACAAACAAACAAACAAACAAACAAACAAACAAACAAACAAACAAACAAACAAACAAACAAACAAACAAACAAACAAACAAACAAACAAACAAACAAACAAACAAACAAACAAACAAACAAACAAACAAACAAACAAACAAACAAACAAACAAACAAACAAACAAACAAACAAACAAACAAACAAACAAACAAACAAACAAACAAACAAACAAACAAACAAACAAACAAACAAACAAACAAACAAACAAACAAACAAACAAACAAACAAACAAACAAACAAACAAACAAACAAACAAACAAACAAACAAACAAACAAACAAACAAACAAACAAACAAACAAACAAACAAACAAACAAACAAACAAACAAACAAACAAACAAACAAACAAACAAACAAACAAACAAACAAACAAACAAACAAACAAACAAACAAACAAACAAACAAACAAACAAACAAGCAAGCAAGCAAGCAAGCAAGCAAACAAACAAACAAACAAACAAACAAACAAACAGGCAGAATATAAAGTGCACAGTCAGAGCACCGCAATATACACAAAAGAAGCCTTCAGTTCTGTTCAGACGAACTAACGAACTAACAAACCAACAAATAAATCACGAACTTACAAGCAAAATGGCGTTGCCACTGATATCGATCAGTGGGCGTTGCTAACTCGCGACTCGTTAGAGAACCGCAACTTTTTATAACCAAATTATAGAAGTATCCCCTAGGCCATAAATTAAATCTACTGTAATTATAAATTAAAGTGGTTCTCTGATGAAAATATTGTTGGTAATGTTACTGCATAATCCTAAAGATATTATGGTACTTGGTAATTGTGCAAAGTTTCATTTCGAAATTAAAAAAAAGAAGTTGTATTTTACGTGCGAAGTCTGTATTTTGGAGCGCCGCCATTAAATTGGCCGTGTTTGAGAAGAATTAGTTGAGGAGAACTTATGACGCCATAGATACGCGTAAAATACTACCTTTTCTTCAACGAATTTTGAAATGAAACTTTTCACGATTACCAATTACCATAACATCTATAGGATTATGCAGAAATTTTACCGACAATATTTTCGTCAGAGCACCACTTTAAGAAGTTTAAACTACAAATTAGTGAACTTACCACCACCTCCCCTTGGTTGAAAACCAACAGGCATAATGTTTGAATGAGCATGGTCAGGATCTTTCGCATTAACAGATGGTGGTAATTTAGGTATATCTGGACCATTTGCAATAGTTGCATAAATGTCCCCTCCACTTTTTCCTCCATCATCGTCAGCATCTTTATCCTTCAAAGTTTTATCTTTTGTATTTTTTAACGTCTTTAACTTTGAATTTTCTTCAGTTTTCAAAATCAAATTGTTGTGATTTTTCTTAGACAAGGAGTTTAGAATTGCTTTTAAGTCGGCAGTCTTGCCTTCTTTTTTAAGTTTTATAAGTTTCCCAAGGATTTTTAGAGCTTTAATCTTTTGATCCACTGTTAAATGGCCGCCGGGGAAATACTTATCCACAATTTTATGCAGCATACTAATAGTCTCAGCTCGAAGACGGAGCTTATGCAACGTTTTTTGTTCTTCGTCTGTTCCCTTGATTTGGACGTCGTCGTTTACATTTTTAAAAATAGTTTCTCCAGTCACAGAAGAATCGCTTTGTCTACGCGATCCGGTTTCTTGCTTGGTGTGTTGTGATTTGACATGAAGGAGTCCATGAAGCCCTAATACTGTACGTAGTTTTGTTGCATTGGATTTTGTATGGGTTTTGTTTTCACAGCCTTTCACTCCAATTTGACTTCGTTTTCCAAATTCAATTATGTGATGCAAAGGTGTGGTTTCAGTCCCTTTGTTTTTGCCAGAAACGTCACATTCTATTTAAAAAAAAACATTTGTAAAACAAATAAATTAACAGATTCACAACGCAAACCCGCAAACAAACAAACAAATGTCCAAACGTATACAAACCTACAAATGTTTAAACATACAAACGTACAAATATATATAATATACAACGTCCAAATGTATACAAATATTCAAACATGCAAAAGTAAAAACATGAAAACATTTTGTAACTGATATCCCAACTGAAAATCTGATACCCTGCTTCGATTCTGCATGGATACCAAAAAACCTACTCTGAACGCAAAACGTTAACCCTCCTCAATATTCTATGCACGTGAAACTTGCTATACACTAAATAAACCACATTTATTTACCGTTTATTGTAATTTGGTTGGAACGGTAATAATTCGATCCGTTCTGCATGAAATTTCTAAAGCCTGGTTTCCATGGAGATCGTCTCAATCGCACCAATTGCCTAAATCTCTCCAATCAGACTAGAGATATCTCGAATCGTCAAATCTGATCATGATTGGATGGATCGATTCAGGCGATCGGGGCGATCGAGATGTAAGTAACTAAATTCTCTGCCTCGGACCTAACATAGATTGATTGGTTGACAGGTGTACGTCATCTAATGTATGCAGAAATAATGAATTATTATAAGTATATATATAGTTTCCAATAAAATTATTAAATATATATATTATAAGCATTCTAAGCTGTACATTTATTTCTTCAAAGGAGAACCAATTGCATGCATTTTAATAGTCGTGAGTTCAAATGTTTGGATTCATCATTTCAAAAACTATTATAATTATTTTATTATAGTTTAAAATGAAGGCATATACTTTTTAAACCTGCATGACTCACCTGCATTAGAGGATAAGACATAAATTATCAGCAAATCACTAAGAATGAGTATAAGAGCCTTCATCATTTGTATTTGCCAATCACGATTTATCCCTCATTGTGATAAAAAATAAACAACCTAAAAACAAAATAAATAAAACATAAAACAAAACAAAACAAAACAAAACAAAACAAAACAAAACAAAACAAAACAAAACAAAACAAAACAAAACAAAACAAAACAAAACAAAACAAAACAAAACAAAACAAAACAAAACAAAACAAAACAAAACAAAACAAAACAAAACAAAACAAAACAAAACAAAACAAAACAAAACAAAACAAAACAAAACAAAACAAAACAAAACAAAACAAAACAAAACAAAACAAAACAAAACAAAACAAAACAAAACAAAACAAAACAAAACAAAACAAAACAAAACAAAACAAAACAAAACAAAACAAAACAAAACAAAACAAAACAAAACAAAACAAAACAAAACAAAACAAAACAAAACAAAACAGAACAGAAATAATTACATAAAGTACCGATCATACAGTAAGCCGCAGAACAACTATAAAGCTATTGATAATAATCACTGTATTTAAACCAAAATAGATGATTGGTTTCAATCATTTGTCATGTAACAATTCTTGTTTGACTACATTTCTCATTGACCTTCCCAAACTTCAAAAAACTTATTAACGTAATTTATGTATAGTTAGGTAAAAAAAGAACAAGAAGCGAAGGAAACTAGACAATTCCCTGCAAATATTGCATGTAATAATAAGTTACTTAAATTATATCTTAAATTAATTACAGCTTTATTATCATATGTTGAATTCTATATCGCTCAATAAAATGTTTATAAACTTACCTTCAGAGAAAATCTGTTACTGATATTCCTATAGATTAATCCGCCCTTATAGTCTGAAAAATTATTTTGTACATAAAAAAACCATGGCAATATACTATTTATCTTCAAATACAGCAGGTACCTTTGCCTTTCCGAAGCAGGTGATCTAATGAGTGAATTCAATGGTAGCCATGCAGTGTTTGCCTATTTTATCGCTCTTTAACCAAGATATATAACATCACATACTTTTTATTGTGTGTTTTATATTTTTAGTGCTCGTGTTTTTATTTTTGGCATACTCGATTTTAAGTTCTTTCTCTGATAAACAACTCTCACAACAAGAAAAGGAGTTATTTATTCTAGAAAGAACGATCGATAGCCTTATTTGTTCGTTATAATCTAAACAAATTTCAGCTGATCAAGATAAAGATATTTTACAATTACATTTAGTGTTGAATAAGTACTGAAATGTAAATTTGTTTTCCTAAACGACTAACTACACAAAAAAACACTTAAAAGTCCGAACTATAATTTTCCTCTAATATTGCACACGGAAAAACTCGACTTTTTTTGCAGTGGTAGAATATCTGTTCAAGCATGTTCCTGATTTCATTCCCAGCGCTGTCAATTATAATTATAAAACTTTCATTTTACAAAACCATTTCGTCTTCAAAACACGTACAAGTAGAAAGATGGAGCTGTTAATTTCAGTTCCGGTCATGGGTGAGTATAATTGGAGATATCCAAAACCGCTTTATATAAACCGCTTTTATATTTCAGCTAGCAAAAATCTATAATTTAATCAACGAAATAATTCTTGAGAGTAAATTTTGTTCGAATATACTACAACCAAGCATAAAATCCCTGTTAAGCATGGTCGATACTTGTTTCCATTCAAACACGACTGAAACGCTAGTTGTCAGGTATAAAATATATTAGTCTACATATAGTATAGTTACATGTTCTTAAATAAATGATGACGAACAAAGACATGTTAGATCACTCACTTTTTAATTCTTTAATGGTTATCGACAAATACATGTAAATGGCGCCTTATTTCTAATGTTAATCAACGAATAAAACCATTTCTGATGTGGAACAAAGTGAAGAGATTGTCAAAACGATAAAATGCTGTTGGTTATGCTTGAAATGATATAAGTAAGCTACCACTGCCTGGCTGACACGGTGAGTAGACAACTAACAAACCGTAAAATTAACGTGATGATTTTTCTGATGATGTTATTAAAAGTGAAATGTTTAAGAAATACTTCAGTGTAGTAGAGATTGTTTTCTAACAATAAAAGATATGTTAGTGACTGTTAAAAATTATCGAAACAGAATTTCTTCTGTGTAATTTTAAAGATTTAATTAATTTCAGGTTGGGCAGCCATGCAATTACTGGTACCGTTAAACCACATTTTGTGGTTTTAGCCTACAAAAAGTTTAGCCTACAAATTCCATCGGGAATTTAAGAGTAGCAATAACAATAAGCAAAGCACAAGATAATAACCATTTAAATAAAGGGTGATTTTGTTCAAGAATTTATGTATTGTATTATATATAATTTATATACAATATACTCAGTTCCCTAACGCCGGGATATCGTAATTCGTAAATAGTCAGTAAATGTGTGTCTATTTAAAGGAGCAGAGGTCGTTATACATAAATAGAAGACCTTTGCACCTTTATCTTTTGCACACTTGCCACTGTTTCGGGTACGACAACATGCACGTTGTCAGCTCAGCAGCAATCCAATCAACTCCTTTACAATTGACACATTCTTACCTTCGCCAGGACTTTATGCTTTCACATCTCTTTGTCTGGCTGGCTGTTCATCTGTCTTTCCCCAAGATATCTCACAAAGTACTGCATGCACAGATTTTCATGAAAGTTTGTGGAAAGATTGATCATAGACCAAGGACCATATTCTCCGTGTAAAAAGCATTTGAACAAAAGTTTGATTGCGTTCATCATTATGCCTTATATAACCAATAGATGCAAGTAAATCTGTCTGTCTGTCTGTCTGTCTGTCTGTCTGTCCGTCCGTCCGTCCGTCCGTCCGTCCGTCCGTCCGTCCGTCCGTCCGTCCATCCGTCCGTCCGTCCTTCCTTCCATCCGTCCACTTTCATGCCTACCTGCCTGTCCGTCTGTCCGTCTGTCTGTTGCCGGGATATTTCCAAAAGTATTGAACCCATGTTAATTAAATGGAAACAAGTGCAATCAAATATTTTATTCATTCTAGAAAGACAAGTTTATAGACGGGTAGGTCTGGTGAGATAGTCCGGAATGGCTCGTCACTGATATATCACCCGCTGGCGGATGTGTGCCATCTCCGTGTGCCCTCTTTGCTAATATCCATTTTTCTCTTTATTATCCTGTATTAGGCAGCATGGTTTGCTCAAAACTCAATATTCCCTGAAAGAAAATGGCCCGACTTTTTGTACTGGTTATAATAGTTCTGGTAGTTGGAGTTATCAAAAGTGATGGTAAGATCCGTAACACGATGAGACACTCTCTAATCAACCGTACAGTTTAAGTGCCTCACTAACACCACAACATCGACACAAAACGAGGATAACTTCTAACCAGTCGTGTCAAGAAAACTGGTTTGAACGAACCTACCAGATCTGTAGATTTAAGTAAAACTAATTTTTGAAATGTATTCAAAAAATATAAAAATATAAGAATAATGAAAAAGCGTGCGAATAATCATGCACACGAGCACATGCTCGGGCATAAGCACAAATTCAAGCACAAGCTTCAGCGGCGTGAACGTTAATGCGAGCATAAGAATCTCAATACAAAATGTATATCATTGCAGACTGAAAATACACTCAAACCAGTACGTCTATACTATACGCAAACTTGTTCTGCTATGTTCCTGCAAGTTCGTGTATATGTTCTCATATATAATAACTTGAATCGATCTATTTTTATTTTTCTATTTATTTTTATTATCTTTTAAGAATCTCGTCAATTGAAAAAAGTGAACAAAAAAAAGTTCCTATTCAACTTACTCAACGTTCTGAGAAAACTACGAAGTCACAAGAAAACAGAATCATCGCAGACGATATCCCTTAACCAAATAAAATGGCCACAGCTAGCAGTTAACAATCAAACGCAAGTAAAAGATGTAGTACCAATCGCAAGCAAACTGTCAAAATATCATGGATTCAGTGAGCGGTCGGGCGTGGGCAAAAGCCCATCAAGTAAGACACATGCACTATTAAATTTCTTTTTTTGTTTCATTAATATTCTTTACAAAAAAATTACACTTGTCTTAATTTCTAGGTGGAAAGTTATATGTAACAAATAGATTACGCTTTCCTGCGTGTGTACTATAATAGATGACGTCACAGCTGCGTGTACGGTAAAGAACAAAAAAGTATGGCACGAGACGAAGTCGAGTGGCGTGACTGATGTTCTTTACACGCTGTGACGTCTTGTTGTATGATTCAAATTGTATTCTTTTTTTGTCAAAATGTAAATGTATAGTGGTAGTACAGAAACTAAGTTTACATTAGTTTTAAAATATTTTAGTTTCAACGTATGTAAGTGTCGGCTCTGAGAAAAGTTGGGGGGAAAAACGCGTAACATGTTTATTACTGTATCCCAAAAACTCACTCTAATTTTACTTTAAAGGTTTAATTACTATGCAACCTTAATTACATAAACAAAAAATAATAAACTTATAAAACAAATCGTAACATATTGTCATAATCTAATATTATGGTAAAATTATTAACACAATATATGCCTAATGCACTCATTTCATGTTTATATAGAATCCCGTAAGTTGGTGCAAAAAAGCAAAAAAGAATTTCTCATTGATTTGCTGAAAACTTTAAAGCGAATTGGAAGTCGTAAACAAACAGCTCATTCAAAATCGACGGAAAGAAAATCAACATCATTTGTCAAATTGGAAAGCCGAATATCACGGCCTTTCCCAAAAAATGATACAACTTTTAAAACCTCAAATAACACAACAAAAAAAGCAATCTCTGATCCTAAACAGAAATTTGATGAGCGTTCTAACATTATAAAGCCAATCGAAGAACTTGCTTATAGCGAGGCAAGTCTAGAAAGTAAAGCCAGATATTCGTTTGCATTGGCACGTCTGTCATTCCTAGAAACTCTTGAGAAAGCTCAGGAGAAAAAGTTGAATAAACTTAGTAAAGTGGAGAAAGAATTCGCTGTCATATTACCTCAAAAAACAGACGAAAATATTCTTGGAGAACAAAAGACAAAGAAACATTCCTTGCAACATGTTACCGAAGTTGAAACTGGAACAACATTGGATAATATACCATCATCTTACGAGAGTTTGCCAAGTAGCAAGTCTGCATTAAAGAAGAAAAATCCATTGGATATTTCTTTGGACGTCTCATCCAAGGCAATGAAAGACGAGCATTCGAGAACAGACAAAAATATTGTCAAGGGAAAGAAGAATATTGAATCGCAATCAGCTAAATTTACAAGCAAAAATCGTATAGAAAAAAAAGTTATTCCACCTCAACTTCACCCAATCACTCCAGAATCTACGAATGGAAACAAGCATCTCCACGCTATAAGGAACAAATTGAGAAAGTTCCAAAAGGATAAAAAGGCATTTTCGGCTCTGGTAAATGAATTTCTCGTAACACACACATTTAGTAATAAATCCAAAAATCTTGCACGTCTTCAGAAATTGCAGCAAAAAATACTTCTTAGTTTTCGCGAAAACAAAACCAAGTCCGCAGTAAATGAAAACATGGATAATAACAAAAATGGACAGCTACACGCTGCCGGTGGAAGCTTTCAAGATAAAGCGCAAAATAAATCTATACTAAATGTTCCTGCACATTTTATGTCGAACGACTTTAGTAATCTCCAAAGTACAGCAAGTACCAAAGTAAATGAAATCGTTCAAAACGAAAAGAAGAAAAATCCTACTGATTCACTGCATGGAATGCAAACGACACTAGCAAAAAATATTGCCTCAAGAAATTTGCCTTCAAAAAAATACAAGGTTAACAAACAGGACGCAACAATTCAACCTTTGGCAGCTAATGGTTTACCTCAAACTTTACCAAAAACAATTGGCAACCAAAATGTTCAATCTTCGAGTAGTCTAGTAGCTGAAACACATAGCAACCTTTCAACGCCTTACTCGAATACATACAATCCTAGCAATCAAACAGTAAACATACATCCTGGAACAGTTGGAAGTTCACAGCAAATTTCGCAAAATGTACAAGAACATGCGGCATATAAATTAAGTCAAAATCATGGAAATAAAATTACGCAAAACAAACTACTCCAGTCTCCCAGTGATCACACCAGCGCAGAGCACCACAACATGGTTGCGCCCCATTCGGCTCCAGGAAGGCTCGGGCTTAACAACCAAGCTGTGATGTCACATATTAAAATAGACAGGTTGCACCAAAATCCAGGAAATGTTACGAATACCGCATATAAGTTCCGACAGAATATCAAGGAGAAAGTTACAGAAATAGAACGCCCCCAATCAGTTTTGCGGGAAAGAGCTCACGATCCAAACAAACCTTTAGAATTAGTTGAACCCCACTCATCTTCAAGTGTATACAGCTTTAAGAATCATACAGTGGAACCACGCCCTAATATAGTTGGTCAGAATTCATCCACATGGGAGAAAATTGCACAAAACAAACTACTCCAGTCTCCTAGTGATCTCACCCACGAAGGGCCTCACAAAATAGTTGCGCCACATTCGGCTCCAGGGAGACTCGGGATTAATAATCAAGCGGTGACATCACGTCCTAAAATGGACAGATTGCAACAAAACCCAGTAAATTACGGAAATACCGCCACACACCCTCATCTGGTCGGGCAAAATCCATCCAATCAAGAAACCAAAGTATCTGGTGTGTATCAAAAGGTTAATGAAACAAGCAAAGATAATAAGACACTGCAAGATTCCAGCAACCTAATGCATGAAATGCAAAACCAAAGTCCAAGCCATGTTGCTTCATCGTTTGCTTCAAACAAAATCGGGTTTAAAAATAGCACAGGAACTCCGGAGCTTGGAATAGACAGTGTTGCGCGTCAAAGTTCACAGAATCTTAAGAACAACACAAACGTTACAAAACTTTCCGCAGCGTTACAGAGAGCGCAGAGCATATTTCTCACCAAAGTAAAGGAAATACTTGTAGGGCACCGTAAAAATAAGGACAGAAATAACAATAATTTTAGTGACATTAATAACCAAAAGACAAATGAAAGTGTAATTAATTCATCAGCGTACGTTATGGACGAATCACCGCCTACAACGCCTGCACCTGAAAATCACGATCACGCAGGGATAGTTCCTACAACTCCACCAAACTCTGCGCTTCCTTTGTCAACAGGAAATGTGATGTCACCCGTAATGCAACAACCAAATATGGGTTTCAACGCACCAGGACAAGGACTGACCAAGTCAACGTCGATGTCAAATTCTCCTGTGCAACCATCAATAGCGGGACAACCATTAACTTATACACAACAACAAGATGCCCACCTAGAAGAAAAAATAGCAGCAGAACAAAATAATGCGTTCCAAAATACACAAAACAGCCTTTCGCCGTCCATGAATGGAGGAAATTTACCATACCAAGCACCTTCAAGGTAAGGTGTGGTCCATGTTCATTGTTCAAATACTTTTAATAATACCGCAAATAGCACAAATAAGTTTTTATAAGTTAAGCTCACACTCCTTAAGTAGTATACTTCTTACAATAACGTGACTTCTATGTGCATTTTCATTGGTTGTTGAACGTGATCTATTGAAGGACACACACACAGATGGAATCCACGTCAGATCACGTCAGCATACTTGTTTTTCTTTTTACATGCCCCAAAAATCTTTATATAAACACACCTGAATTTTTATTGTATAAAACAAATAGATTGCATTTTTCCGTGTGTGTGTATACTCAGTTGGAAAAAAGCTGTGGGTATGCGGGGACCACCCGGAGGAAGGTTTACTTTAGTGAGGAAGGTTTAAAGTGAAAACACGTGAAACAACACATTCGGTAAACTTAAAAACCCATCCGGAGGAAGGTTGAATACTTTTTCCAAGTCTGTGTTTACTGTAATAGATCACAAAAGACGCCACAGCGTGTAAAGAACAACAGTCACGCCATTCTACGGAAGCCCAGACGCGACAACATGAAATTAGATTTTACATTTTCTGATTTTACATTTTCTGATTTCATATTTTCTGATTTCATATTTTCTGATTTCATATTTTCTGATTTCATATTTTCTGATTTCATATTTTCTGATTTCATATTTTCTGATTTCATATTTTCTGATTTCATATTTTCTGATTTTACATTTTCTGATTTCATATTTTCTGATTTTACATTTTCTGATTTCATATTTTCTGATTTCATATTTTCTGATTTCATATTTTCTGATTTCATATTTTCTGATTTTACATTTTCTGATTTTACATTTTCTGATTTTACATTTTCTGATTTTACATTTCTTGATTTTACATTTCTTGATTTTACATTTTTGTCAATATCGATATCGCGCCGTGGATTATTTCACCTTCGTGATTTTATATATAAAGACCGGGGCCGTCTGAATGAGGACGCGCTGCTAGCTCTGATTTTAGCCGAAGGCCAGGGAGTAATGCTATTTTTACTGATATGTGGCGATACATATTCCAGTCTAGTTTATATAATAGATATTAAAACAACGAACAAACGACAACTACGCGGCTTTAGCGTAACCGAAGCGGTAACATGATCCGACTTGGGAACGACGGCTTAATTAAAACTTCAGCTTTGACTTGTGGATTCGTGATCGCCGTATTGCAAGCCAGGAATCAATTTTTGCTTGTCTTTTAATATCTTTTGTTTCACAATTATATAGGGCAATGAACATAATTGATAATTGGTCCAATTTATACTACAGACGTTTAACTCGTCTAGACACAAATTAAACGTCTAGCTGTTCAAGCGAATGCAGGACACACAAAGTTTTGATCACGGACAATCAAATGTGTACTCATAATTTGATGCATCATAATTTGATATATTTCATACTAGACGTTCCAAACGTCTCAGGACGTCTGTTACTAAAGTGCGACCGATGCGCTTAACAGACGCCGCTAAAATTTTATCAGCGATAGTCCTCTTGCGATAGTCCAAGACGTTTAAGACGTCTTTATAGACGGCTAGTATCATCCAAACAATGCGCAAGGTCGTTCAAACCGAAAACAATGGTTGCAACCGGAATTTATTTCCATTTTCCAGTGGTCGCGAACCATGTTTCAAAAACTTATTAATAATTCACGAGGAAAATTAAAAAAAAATTAAGGTTTTATCAGTGTCTTTATATGTGATAAAGATACCTCCTGATTTACATAAACTTTAGCTTTGATTTTCTCGGCTTAGACAAGGTTATTTTTCAAACTTTCTACGCCAATGAACTTACCAAGTGGTTCGTTTTTGAAGCCGTTCAATAAACTCGCAGTTCGTGTTTATCAGATATAAAAACACTCGGCTTCGCCTCGTGTCTTTATATCTGATAAAACACTCCTGTTATAAAACAGTACAAAATATATATATATATATATATATATATATATATATATATATATATATATATGGCTGTCACTGGTGGGAGGAAGATGTAAAAGTTGAAAATGTAAAAGTTGAAAATGTAAAAGTTGAAAATGTAAAAGTTGAAAATGTAAAAGTTGAAAATGTAAAAGTTGAAAATGTAAAAGTTGAAAATGTAAAAGTTGAAAATGTAAAAGTTGAAAATGTAAAAGTTGAGAATGTAAAAGTTGAAAATGTAAAAGTTGAAAATGTAAAAGTTGAAAATGTAAAAGTTGAAAATGTAAAAGTTGAAAATGTAAAATCAGAAAATATGAAATCAGAAAATATGAAATCAGAAAATGTAAAATCAGAAAATGTAAAATCAGAAAATGTAAAATCAGAAAATATGAAATCAGAAAATATGAAATCAGAAAATATGAAATCAGAAAATATGAAATCAGAAAATATGAAATCAGAAAATATGAAATCAGAAAATATGAAATCAGAAAATATGAAATCAGAAAATATGAAATCAGAAAATATGAAATCAGAAAATATGAAATCAGAAAATATGAAATCAGAAAATATGAAATCAGAAAATGTAAAATCTAATTTCATGTTGTCGCGTCTGGGCTTCCGTACCATTCGACTTCGTCTCGTCTCGTACTTTTTTGTTCTTTACACGCTGTGACATATACTGTGATCTATTACAGTACACATCTCAGCCTCGTCATACCATGCATACCATGGACCACATGTCGTGGGAGAGTGCACAGGCTAGAGACTTGAAGCAAGTTTACGGTGTCCCGGGAGGGTATAGCCACGCTTATATTTGACTGAAAAATTACTACTTTTCGGTGAACTATTCAGTGAATGCATAACAAGGTAGCCCAATATAAATATTTAAGAGTCTCGCGGTTCCTCTTTGGGTTTCCTGGTCACCTTTTTTTGGTAATTTTTTCTTTGTAATATTTTTGCGGTAAATAAATAAATGGTGCAATGATATTAAGAATGTTTTTGGGGTTTTTTTATTATATTTTAGTTTTGCTGGATCAAACCAACTTCCTGAAGTAAGAAATAATGCAGGATTTCGACTGCCTAACGTTGATGATCTAGATGAATACAGAGGAGGAATGGAAAGATATCAACTAGCCCATGCTCTTGGTTTTAGTCAAACCGGATACGATATTGATGATGAATCTCCAAGTAGGAGTCATTTTCACCATTACGCACATGATGACGAAGTCTATAATGACGAAGACTATAACGACGATGACGATGAAGACTATGACGAGTACAACGATGACAAGAAAAAATCACACATTCGAAAGCCACATGGGCATAAACAAAACAATCAAAAAGTTTTTACAAACAAAGGCACTGTAGCGT
The DNA here is from genome assembly GCA_964035015.1 of Corallium rubrum. Classification (NCBI taxonomy): domain Eukaryota; kingdom Metazoa; phylum Cnidaria; class Anthozoa; order Scleralcyonacea; family Coralliidae; genus Corallium; species Corallium rubrum. The sequence continues at coordinate 4,910,327 of OZ035998.1, forward strand.
CTAGATCAAAACATACCCAAATGCCTGCCAAGAAACACGTTTATCGTAAATCGTAATGACAGGCAACTTTTCTTATCAATGTATCAAGTGCATGCATGTACTAATATAGGCGTTAACTATGATCAGTAGGTAAATAGCGAAGCGCACAGATGACGTACGTCGAACTCATGTTTGTCTGAGTTTATAATTTATTCTTGCATTTCCAACAAAAGAAAATGGTTCATTGGAACTCCCTCGAGATTCAATTTCAGTTTGTTTGCGCTTCGCTATGAGTTAGCCGGGTGAAGAAACCGTACGCGCTACTGTATATATATGTTCATTGGCACGTTGTCGTCCAGTAAAGAATCAGATTACTTTTTACAACGTGCTGTTGCCCCACTTCACACGTTAGAACCATGCATCCTTCATGTACACTCTCGTGACAACAATCTGCTAGAACATCTATCGACAAAACGTAACATAAGAAATTTGATTCTAGAATAAATATTATAATAAATATTCCTTCCTAATTGATTTATAGTAATAAATATTGGAAGGGCTTCCGTTGCGGTCGCTTGCAATTATTAGTTAATTATTTCTATAATTCAGTTACCAATTCAAAGATTATACATTTATACAGCACTTTTTTTTAATACTACTCATGCAGCCTCTCATGCATACATGCATCATACAGAACTACAAATTTTCTTAGAATTAAAATTACGGACTTTACCTAGGGCCCGCTGTAATTGGTGTTTAACTGTTGTGGTGTCCTTGCTTCTTCTTTTCTTTTTTTTAATTATTTTATTTCTCATGTAATTTTAAAAGCGAAGCTAAATAACTATAAATAAATGATATTTCCATATGATCTCAAAAGCACAAGACTTAATATTTTAAGTCTTGTGCTTTTGAGATCATATGGAAATATCATTTATTTATAGTTATTTAGCTTCACTTCAAATAAACGACAATTTTTTTAATTATGCCATGCATCTTCAGTACTGAGCAGTAATGGATTAAAATATTTACAAGCAGTATTTATATAACTTAACCTGATTTGTATTACAATGGTGATACTAATCTAAATATAAAATTCTAACACGATGTGACAAACTGAGGAGAATATTGACAAGGTGACTTGTCATTCTAATGAAGGCGTCTAGCGTAAAAACAAGTATAGAAATTCTAATTATAGTGGTGGAGATGTAAAGAGGGAGAGGGAGGAAGGGGGAAAAAAATTAATCTCTCTATAATCTCAAGAATTAATCTCTAGAATTTCTATAATTCTATTAAAAAAAATATTAAATTATTAAATTCTATTAATTTCTAGAATTTCTATTAATCTCTAGAATTTCTATACTTGTTTTTTACGCTAGACGCCTTCATTAGAATGACTGGACATGTCACCGTGTTAGAATTTTATATTTATATTAGTATCACCATTGTAATACAAATCAGGTTAAGTTATATAAATAGTGCTTGTAAATATTTTAATCCATTACTGCTTAGTACTGAAGATGGCATAAGTGTTGCCGAAACATGTTTACTTTTAAAAAAATTGTCGTTTATTTGAAGTGTAAATAAATAAATAAATAAATAAATAAATAAATAAATAAATAAATAAATAAATAAATATCTTGTAAATGATCTATAAAATACGCAAAAACAGTTCAGTAATACAAATTTAGCTTCGTCTCTTCCAACTTGTATTTCTATTTAAATTTATATAATATAGCACTGATTGTTTAGTCTAGTTCTGTTTTTCAGGTAACATATACTGCATTTTTTACCTATAACTTTTATTTGATATTTTCTGCAAATTCGAGATAAAATATATACGTTTGATGAACTGTCTTAAGATAATCGCTAACGAAGCCACGCTCAAGCGATTAATCCAAACAACTAGAACGTTATACTGTATATATTAAAATAAGCCAGACACCTTTACAGATGATGGAAGCATGCATGGCTCTTCTATTTTCTCGAGTTTCATGAGATCCGCTGTTTATTTGAGGGAACCCAGCTATAATGTTTGGTCTTTTATTGAGAAAACCAGATGTCGCTTAAAAAAAAAGAATCAAACTTTTCCCAAAATCTCAACAAATAAAAAACAAATCGTTGAAACATTTGGCAGTTACGGCCGAAAATAGTTTATCCGTAAGGAACTTGCGGCAAAGTATAGAAAACCTCTGGTCGAAGACGCCATTTCTTTGATCGCTTAGAGCCGGGTAAATCTGTTGGCAAGTGTTTTATTCGTCGGGCTTTAATTAGATTACTGAAACATGAAAGCGAGATTGACAGCGAGATTGACAGCGTCTTCGACCAGATGAAATTCTCTCGTCGTTTTCAGCATTTCGGGGGGAGCGGGCGGCGAGAACCCCTGGGACCAGAGTATACAGGGTTGTTGCGACGTCTTCAATAAACACTATTCTTCGTGCACTCTACCACAATGCATTGCGATGTCCATATGCTGTCGCTGCTGATATATAGGTGCATTGCACTTGTATACGAAGCTATTAGTCGATTCTTTACGTTACGATGATACATGCAACTCTAGCTTTGATGTCTCAATATAGTTACAATTTTACTTGACACTATAGTTCCTTTCAATGATATAATGCAACATTAATTAAAGTACAAAAGGTGCCACATGGCGTAACACGTTTCATATAATCGATTTTGATTAGCACATTGAGCAAAAGCTTCAGCACACATCGGTGCTTTGAGGTGATGGTAGGTTTCGATTGTTGCATGCATTAATTTTGTCTTGTTTGTTCAACTCCGTTGCGAGACAGGTTTCACGAAAAATTGCATCGTGTAACAGCGGCTTTAGGCATAGGAGGATAAGGAAGGATAAGGATATAAGGCTTTAGGCATAAGAGTCCTTGTTAACAAATAAAGTTCCCAGTATCATTTTACTGCTGATGATCATTGAAACAATTGGTTTTTAACGTGTTTTTGTCATACAATCCAAAAGCCTGTTTCTGGAAAGTTTTAGGCCCTGTTTAAGCGGATTGACAGTCCAATCGAATCGAAAAACGTGAGTGGAGTCAATCTGGGCACATGTTATGTTTATATGGAGAATCCGATCTGCTTGGAACATTGTTTTCGGTTTTGGAACAGCACTGTGTACACTGTGGAACACTCTATGTCTGCATTTACCAACGACACGCACCAACTTCACTCATGCGTATCAAGTCATTTTCCACTCAAACCGTGTTTACATGAATCAGCCAACTTAAGGTGCATGAAGTGAAAGTGACCTGTCAACGCCAATCTCGTGTAAGTCTAAACTTTCTTTCAAGTAAAATAGTTTATTTCGAACTGGGATTTTACTACATAATACACCCAATTTTGTAACCTACTGTCGACCTTTTTCTAGAGTTGGAAGAGCAGGTGAAGGAGGGCCTGCAACTAAACTCCGCTTGTGGACTAAATGTCCCAAAGTCCAAACTTAAAGCTTGTCTAATTTCGCCAATTAGAATTATTTTGGACAAAAGTTTTTACATAGGCTAAGGTGACTAATGTGAAAGAACATCAAGTCCCTATGACATGAAAATTAAGTTTGTCTTATTTAAAAGAACACTTAAAATGACAAAATAACATCTCTTCTTTTTTGGTTTCCTTGCTATGTTGTTGAGATATTTCAGTTTGTTTGATACAGTATGTAAATGTCACATGTTGTAACGTGCGTCGTGTGCATAATGACGACTTCAATATCGGAGAAGTAATATTTCATAAACGAGTGCGAGTGTTTTACCAGGGTTTCCAAACACGCGAGAACAATTGAATTCACGAGGCTGTTCACCAAGCGATTTTTATAATTGTTCTCGAGAGTTTGTAAAACACGAAAGGCATTGAAAACACGAGGCCGGTACGGCCGAGTGGTTTTTGTTGTCTTGAGTGTTTTACAAACTCGAGAGAACAATTATGAAAATCGCGCGGTGAACAGTCGAGTGAATTCAATTGTTCTCAAGTGTTTGGAAACCCTGGTAAAACGCGAGCCACGAGTTTATGAAATAATTTCTCAGTTGACAATAGTCTATTGTTGTAGAATTCCCTAATTAGATGGCGTGCTATTATATAACCTAACTTAATTGGTTTCTGTGTTGAGTTTTGCATTTATAATTTAGAATTGTGGTAATAATACAGTTTTCTTTGTTTTGACTGTTTTTATAATTTAGAAATGTTGTAATGTACGCTTTTTATTGTTTAAAACGTTTATTATCTAATTTCCTAATTATTAATTCAATTTTTCGTTTATTACCGGGGTTTCGCAACTCACGCACGTGACGAAATACGTGTTTTTGATTGCCTAATTAGCTCATGAATTATTCATGAATTTGAGAAGGTTATATATCGTTGTTCTTATATTCAACGAATTCACTTGAAAGCTACATGTTTAGGAATGTGTGGGAGGAATACACGCACATGCTTTCTTCGAATTGTGTTTGGTTTGATAATAGGAAAGATATACTAGAAATTACTATCGCAAGTGAAGTGCTGCCTCAAATGGGACAAAAACCTTTAGCCTACTCCACAAGCAAATCTGTGCAGTCTGTGGCCAATGTGACCCCCCTTGCCCACTCCACCCAAGATTGCCAACTCCACCCAAGATTGCCAACTCCACCCAAGTTTGCCCACTCCACCCAAGGCTGCCCACTCCACCCGAGGTTACCCACTCCACCCAAGAATGCCCACTCCACCCAAGATTACATGCCTACTCCACCCGACTTTGCCCAGTGCACATGAGTTTGCCCACTCCACCCGAGGTTGCCCACTCCACCCAAGTTTGCCCAGTCCACCCAAAACAGCCCACAGATATATAACTTTCTCTTATAAGTCATTATCCATGTGTACGTCACATCATGCAACATTTGCATATTAAACAAACTGAAACATTTCAACAATTAACGAAGCCAGGAAACCAAAAACTGCAAAACTTTTAAGTGTTCTTTTTCCAAATAAGACAAATGTATAGTTTTCGTTTCATATGCACATTCAGGATATTTAATGTAATAAATGTGGCTAAATGTAATTTAGGCAAGGTAAAAAAGGAGACAATGCTAGTCAGCGGTCACTCATGATAACATGTGGGGATTATCTCAGCGCTCATCAAAGTCTTGTCAGCGTGGTCTGAGCTTGACTTGCGCGCGCCAAAGTCTTGTCAGCGTGGTCTGAGCTTGACTTCATTCTCGTTCCCAGACCCCCTACTTTTCTTTACGAAAATTCGTAAAGAAAAGTAGGGGGTCTGGGAACAAGAATGAGCTTGACTTGCGCTCATCAAAGTCTTGTCAGCGTGGTCTGAGCTTGACTGGTTTTGCGCGCGCTGTTTAGTGAGTTGATACTTGGGGATTTCTTGCTTTGCGCTGTGTTGTTCGATTGATTTGTGGTCTAATGAGTAATGGAGCGACAAACAAGAAATAGCTGTCAGGCCGCTGGGTTAATAAATTCATCATTCGCGTACAGTAGTTCTGGTGAAGTCCATGAAGATGGCGCCGTCAGAAGCCACCGGCCTTCGCCTCAAATTATTGCCACGGTGATAGCGGCGGTGAAGTCAGCCCTTAGAGAAGAGCAAGGAAGCGCTACAACTACCAGTGTGCCGTCGGTGGAGGAGCGCAATCGCACTTAACGATCGTCAGGCCATTCAGCGCCGATCGTGTATGTTTGAGGGAGAATTCATCTGGCTTAGTGGCACAAACAAATGCCTTTCAGTTAAGTAGTGCGCCGCCCTTGATCGCCCAAAGTATCGCAAGCGCTCAGGATCGTCAAGGTAGGTCACCGACGCTTATATAGTCCTAGTTTTGTGTCTACATTTTCAAGTCTTCGAACAGCAGTTGCTCACGTCTATATAGACAAATATATACTCTCCATTGTCTGGCGCTAACTCCTCGAACCAGCTTGTCGGTAATTTAACCCCGTAATCCGGCAGCGCGGAAATAGGTTCATTACTCCCAGCTTGTTTTTTTTGTTTTTTTGTTTGTTGTTTTTTGTGAAGGACGTCATGTTAATAATTGCGAAACTGAGGTTTGGCCGAGTTGTCTCCGGATGATCAGTGGTTGTCTCTTTAAGCTTTATTGCCATTTTTTCGATGTTTTAATATGGCAAGACGTTTCACTGTTTCTCAGTTTACTTGTTTGAATAGCGTTGCCAGGGACGTAGCCAGGGGGGGAGCCGTGGGAGCCGCGGCTCCCCCCTTTTGACATAAAACGACAGACATGTAACTACAAAACTGATGCAATATGAATTGTGTCAGGAAATAAACTGTAAACAGTGTATTCAATCTACTGAGTGTATGCATTTTGAGTATCTATGTGACGTTTGCGTGTTTTGAGTATTTTATATGACGTTTTTTTACCTTTAGAGTCTGTAAAATCTTCCTCCAAAAGCCAGGAAATGGCATTTCAGCGACTCTCGATTTCAAAATTTCCCGGGGGAGCATGCCCCCGGACCCCCCTAAAAATTTTTTTTATTTCGGCTCCCCCCCTTTCAAAATCCTGGCTACGTGCCTGAGCGTCGCAAGTGACCGAGTTATAGTTGATCAGTAATGCGGCTGACAATTGGCTTCAATTCATCATAAACATGCTTACAAAGCCTTTACAATATTTACAACTGCACACGCCGGCGATCGCGGTAGACCTAGTACGTAAAAAGATAACGAGCTATTTCAAAACTGGTTGGTCCTGGCCTTGCTATAATAATAAGCACCGATCGAATAGAGCGCATACCGGTGAGATATCAATATGTTGAACGTGTTCAGTGCATGTCTAGAGATCGCGTGTCGCATTACATTGGAAACGTGTGTTTTAAAACATATTTAAATATTTCTGTTTGTCCGAATTTAAATAAATTCTGTATCAAAATGATCGATTGAATTTGCCGAATCCGACACGATAGGTTTGTCTACTAAATATATTAGATCCGTGGTTTAATTTTCAGAAACGGCCTTGTTTACATTATACTACATTAGCAAACTTTCGGCGCTTCCTGCACCGCAGCAGTTCATATAAGACCATAGATTCTATTTGAAAAAATATATATATATATAAAAATCTATGCAATCATGCATTGCCATTGTCATGTAGTCTGGCTAGAGTACGCACAGGCTACGCGAAGCTTTCAGAAATTGGTGGCCCGAGTGAACGCCGGAGCAGGCGTCCTTTTCCCCTGTGCTTGCTAAAGTGGTTTCGCAAATGCAGTAGTGGCACGGAAGTTTATAGATTGCAGATTTGCTGCGGTCAACCTGAATTGCGGAGAGACGGAGCCGCAGCTGTTATTGATGGCCATTTGGTTTGGCGGCAGCGCCTAAGAAACCTCGTCGGAGGCTTTACGATTTATTCTTCGGTGTTGAGTTCACACTTTCCACAGCGGTGGAAATCTTGATTCTGCGAACATACGATCAATACTCGGGGCGCGTGTGGCATAGCTATGATGTGGCTTTCCGTGAGCAGACTGCAGCAACGCGATGAACGGACTGGTCGAAGTTCGACGTTCAGTTGTTTAATTTCCACGCTGTTCGCGCGAATGTAAAGGGATCGTCGGATTAGCCTCGCGGAAACGAGTGCTCGTCAGTGCGTTGTATATCATGGAATGCTGGGAGATATTTCGCTCCATCGTCATGCAAGTTCTTCCATACATGTTTATATTGTAAGTGCCTTGAAAAAGATCCCAAACCAACCGACGTTTTGTTCACCCCACCTAAGAAACAAAAGAGGCATTGACGGTGTTATTCGTGACTTTTAAGCTGCGTGGGTCCATACTAAATAAGTACTGTGTGAGTATGTTGCCCCACGAGACATTTAAAATACTTACTATGTTACGGGGTTTGTCTGTTGCATGTCGTGTTGCTGACTTGGTAGTTTTGCGCTGCTTGCATGATATTGACAACGTTCTTGTAGATTATCACTTTCTACCTACAGCGGTCGTATTATTTCCGGTGCATACAGGGTTCACTACAGGTATATCTGCTAATATTGCCTTTCAGGGTTGGAATAGGGGCTTGAGGGCGAAGTTGATGTCAAGGCAGCATAGCGGAATATCCCAATTTCTCCAAAGGATCGTTATTCTTAGATTTAAGGTAGAAGGAAATTTATGTTGACCTGGCTCTTCCGTTTGGCTTGCGCTCAGCTGCTCTTATCTTCAACTTGGTGGCAGACTTGGTGGAATGGATTTTGAAGACAAATCATTCCATGCTAGACCTATTGCATGATCTGGATGATTACTTCACTGCAGGTCCAGCCGATTCACGGCAACGCGAGAATAATTGACCAAGGCTATTGCACTTGCTCTAGATTAGGCTTACCTTTGCATCCCAATAAATGTATCGGCTCTGCCTCTTGTCTAGTCGTGTTGGGTTAGTGAATTAGATTCTTTGCACTTGCAGCAAATAGCACGCGACAACTGTTGGAGTTGTGGCCCGGGTGTTGGTGGTGTATAAGCAACAGCGTGAAGCTTAATCGGTCACTTACAACGTGCTTACAACGTGCTTCAATGGTGGTCTGGCCTGGTAGAACCTTGTGCGCAGAATGACTCATTGGCCATGTTGCTTCAGGAGGAATGACCACCCCATAGACTGGACGACTTTCAGTTGGATTACTTGTATTCATGGCAACCATTGTTCGGGGTGGGTTAGGGTTAGCGTTGGTTGTTCAATGGCCTAGGCACCTCTTTATTGATGTGTAGGCGACTTGGATGCAGTGGGCAGTGTTGGCTTGGTCCTCTCTGGGGCGCTGGGTGGTTAATGGTAGGTGGATTCCTCTGCAGATCCAGTTTCCAGTGCATACAAGGAACTATGTCCTGTGGTCATTGCAGCTCTAGTTTGGGGGTGGTTATTGGAGACAACGCAGTTTGTTTCCACTGTGAGCATACTATGTTATACATATGTTAGCATACTTAATTCGCGTACATCCAAGTACCCACTCATCATGCACTTGTTGCGCAATTTAAAAATGTCAGCAGTATTTTTGGCTTTACGTTTTGCGCGCAAAGTGTATTTATCAGCAGTGCGCTTACTTCACATTGAAACGGGTTTCGGAGACCTTCTTGCCAACTCCTTAAGGCTTAAGGAGTTGCTCATGGGATTAAAGAGGTGCAGGGACTGTCAGTCACCCCTCGACCTCCAGTAACAAAGGAGGTCATGCTGGTTATTTACTGATCTGTGGATTCTAAAAGTGTTGAGTCTGGCGATCCTCAGAGCTTACAACACCGAATTCCAGTGCATCTTCATCTTCAGTTCATTTACCTTTGCAGGATGGAGCATTCGACGAGAGTCTTTCCAGCGTTGTCTGAGCCTGGCTGGTTCTGCGCGCACTATCTATTATTTAACTTTGCAGGATGGAGCATTCGACGAGAGTCCTGCCAGTGTGGTCTGAGCTGCACTGGTTCGGCGCGCGCTATCTATCATTTAACTTGCAGGATGGAGCATTCAACGAGAGTGTTGTCAGCGTATCATTTAACTTGCAGAATGGAGCAGAGTCTTGTCAGCGTGGTCTGAGCGTCACTGGTTCTGCGCGCGCTATTTATCCTTTTCGTAAAAGGTATTACATTTACACTGGTCAAGGAAAAGCACCCTTGTGTGCTATTGATGGATGCGCTGAGCAAATATCTGCAATGTTCATGGTCCATCACTTATGAGAAGAGGAGGCGCCCTTCTTAACGCGCGTTGTTTACGAACTGGTTAAGAAGCATTGTGACTTCAACCAGATTGGAGGGCAACTATGGCAGTCACAGCTTCAGAAGTGGCACAGCGACAATGGCTGGTCAAAACGGTGATCGTATTACCCAGTCTCTTGGTAGATGGACTAGTAGTGTATATCAAAGGTATATTAGGATGGCACCGTAGGTTCTGGCAAAGTTTGCGCGCCATCTGTCATGATCTTGGAAGGGATACATTAAAGGTATTTGTCCACTTGGGTAGGTGTGGTCTTGGCTTACCGTTATTGGTGGAATGGTGCTTGGTGGCCTTGGAGTCAGATGCCTATAGTGACCCCGTCACAGGCCCTTCTCAAGCACCATTGTGCTTGGCTCTCGTTGGGAGGTGGGCTGTGGCGGGGTTGCCATGGTTACCTCTGATCAGGGGGTGGCATCCCCCCTGTGGCTTGGCACCAATCCTCCAATAACGTCAATTGGCGATCTATTTTTAATGTGGCTAAATGTAATTTAGGCAAGGTAAAAAAGGAGACAATGCTAGTCAGCGGTCACTCATGATAACATGTGGGGATTATCTCAGCGCTCATCAAAGTCTTGTCAGCGTGGTCTGAGCTTGACTTGCGCGCGCCAAAGTCTTGTCAGCGTGGTCTGAGCTTGACTTGCGCTCATCAAAGTCTTGTCAGCGTGGTCTGAGCTTGACTGGTTTTGCGCGCGCTGTTTAGTGACCCACCCACCCACTCCTGATGGAATGCAAGGTAAGTATATATTTCCACTGCTTTGACAGTGTGACTGGTGCCCGGAGGTGGGCTGTGGCGGGGTTGCCATGGTTACCTCTGATCAGGGGGTGGCATCCCCCCTGTGGCTTGGCACCAATCCTCCAATAACGTCAATTGGCGATCTATTTTTATAACTATAATAATGCAGAGTTTGTAAAAATGGTCGTTTTGCACAGTTTTTGGCCTGTGATCAAAACTTATTCAAACCGTTTTAGAAAAGAATCATTCAGATTTGTACTTTCTAAATTATATACGCGGTAGTCGGCGTTCAAACTCTGGCTAGTTCAAATATAGGTTTTCAACCGAGTTTTTCGGCTGGCCAAAAAAGACAAACATACTTCAGTTTTTTGGTTTACGGTTTTTTGATTGACTAGATTGCTATACCCGTTGACCAGTTTGAATGCCGAGGTAAGCAAAGAGTTTGAATACCGTTTCGACATAGTTTTGATTAAAATAATTTAATACTCTTTCGACATGCACACTCTAAAAATGTTTCATAAAACAAAATAAAAATATATAAATTATAACAAAAAATAGATTTCCTTATTTCAGGTTCTTTAGTTGTATATCAGTTCTGAAGAAGCTAGAAATAGCAAAATGTATTTTGTAGGATTAATTTGTGTGTCAACTGGTCTATAGACTAGTTGCACACATTGTCACGATGAACTGGCTAGCTGGCTATGTTTGGTAAGTGAAAGCACAGGAAACTGACCCAAGCTCACTATACGAATATTTATATATACAAAAGCTTTTAATACAACGCTGTTAATGTTAGTAAATTCAAATCGTGTAATTTAAAAGATAAAATTTGATGGCAATTGAACAGTTTTGAACTCGTTGCTCCTCTAAACACTATTAGACAAGGCAGGAAACTCCGGCTCCTGATTACCGCCAGCATATGCATATAGTTGAATAAAATTTCTGTAATCCATAGCATGCCTATTTTTATATTTTTGTTTAGTTTTTGAGTGCGTCAAAATAGTATCAAAAAGCTTTAGTCAAAACTATATGTCAATACAGCTGCAGAAAATTTAAACGTTAACTGAAAAAAATGCAGAGGCTCCATTCTACCTCGTCTTGCAACTTCTTACAAAGAGGGCTGCTACATGCTAAATTATTTATTAAGGCGAGAAAGTGCAGTGGCTTATATTGCCCTATGTCCATACTGTTATACATGAACGCCTCTTTATAGTCGCTATATACTCGTAAAAAAAGTTCAACAACACTGATAATCGCCAGTTAGTTTTCGCCAACGAGGACATTGTCCGTAATCCATTGTAATGCTGTAATTACCCTAAAAGAAGGAAAGATAGCATCTAATAATTTTTGGTTCGAGCATATTAATTAAGGGGAGGGTAGACTTAAATCTTTTTTAATGATTATTTTTTTGTGTCCCCCTTCCCCCAGACCCCCCCCCCCCCCCCAGACACTTTTCTTATGGAGTTCTGACTCGAAACCATGTGTGCCGCAACGAACCGGACAAAAATAATCTTACTGATCGATGTGCTACCCAAGCAAAAGCCTCTTACAGTTTGGTTGGTACGCTATAAACCCACTAGCGTGTTTACCAAGGCTTTATTTAGGATTAGCTATAGCTGAATACAGGAATAGCTCTGACTAGCTCCAATATGGAGTATATATTAAAATATATAGATTTTAATAATATTTTCCCGTGTTTCAGGGTAAACGCAGTTTCTAACTACTGTATTTTTTTTGTCAAGATTAGGTGGCATAAGACAATCACACTGGCAGCCATCTTAAATGAGGCCTGGTTAGGCAGGGAAATCTAAAAAAAATGAGCCCAAAATTAGCAAAAAAATGAGCAAAATATTAACCTGCATCCGGCGAGGATCAAGGATGAGCACAAAATTGTTTTGGTCAACAGCCAATAAACATATAACCAAAGGAAATGTGATAATTTAAAATGTCAGTTAAATAAACACTACGTAAAATTTTTTTAAATTTCAACGTCCTTTTGTTGGCGTATGGCTGAGAATATGATATATTTTTCTTTTTTGCAGAATGAATTTTTTAGCGTTGATAACAATGTAACTTTGTTGATAACACAGCTTCTTATATTTGAAACTTGAATTTGACTGACAGAATGTGTGATACTCTTCGCAGAACCACAACATTGAGGTTTGGATTAATTTTACTATATCTGTAGTTTCTGTATTTTTTTATGGATGGATGGATGGATGAATTTTGTTGAAGCACAAAATCCCATCATTGTTACATGCATACTTTAGACAGGCGTGTGCACATACTTTCGAGACGTTATCGGACTCAGTTCAGTTTTTTTGAGAAGTTGCATCAAAGTTTTTGAACTAATTATTAGCTAATATTGTTCACTTGAGCCATGCAGCGCATGTGTAGACAATCATTTCCCCAGGAGTTTAAAGAGCCTTCTTTCTTTCGCTTATCAACATTCAAGAGGCTTTGCTCGCGCAGGAGGTCGTCTGTCAGGAGTGTAAACAAAAACAAAATCTAGATTGGTTAAATAAAATAAGGCATTAGTTAAAATGAATACATTTTAACTTACATTTTATCTGCTTATGCTCGCAAACGTAATGAAACTTGTTAGCACAAGTTGAGTCATTCCAAGAATTTTTTGAATTCAGCAAGTGTGTACAATGTTCATTACCACCTGAGTTGTTTGGTTCCCCTGCGTTCCAGTTTGTATATGTCGGCTGTAATCCATAAACCGTGTAAAATGTTTGGTCCATGGAATGTCTTTCAAGACCAATCCAAGTGAGATATTGGCCGGACACTTGTGCAGTTTTCCAGATTCTGTTATTTTGAACGGGGTTTATAGGGACGGTCAGGTCGCCGCCATGGCTTAGACAATAAGATCTTGCGTTCGACCAGGTGTCTGTTTTTGTGCTGAAGTAATAGCATGAAGAATCGATAGGGACCCATCCGCACATACACTTAGCACGTTTCCTTAAAACAACTGTAAAATAAAAACTTTAAAGGCATAACGTCAGTTAAAGTGTCTATGAAGGGAAAATTAAGTCCTTTTTATTTGAAAGAACACTTAAAATGACAAAATAACATCTTTTGAAGTTTTTCGTTTCCTTGTTTCGTTTTTGAGATATCTTAGTTTGTTTATTATGTAAATTAAACATCTTGACGTGGCATATGCATAAGGAGTTATCGGAGAAGGTTGTTTATCTTTGCTATTATCAAATATAATCACCTAAAAATTCTACATGTATAGTGTTGTGGAAGAAAGACGCCTACACGCTTCTTTCGAATTAATCAGGTTTAATAATAGCAAAGATATATAACCTTCTCCAATAATTTATTTTACACATGTGACGTCAAAATGTTTAATTTGCATATCAAACAAACTGAAATGTCTTAACAACGATGCAAGGAAACGAAAAACTGCAAAAGATGTTACTCTATCATTTTAAATGTTCTTTCAAATAGAACATGCTTAATTTTCGCTTCATAGGCACTTTAAATTACCGGTTAATTAATAGATTTGCACGAGACAAAAATTATATCTGTGTTATATCTAAAGAAAAAGAATAATATTCTTAAAACGTTAAAGAAGTAAGTCATTAGTGCATTTTCTTACGGACTATTTACTCCAAGTTTTGATGTGTGTTATAATTCGCGATAACTTTAATCAAGTTCGCCTGAATTTGCCCGCGAAGTTTTTCAAGTTTGTGTCATGGTTAAAATTGATGAAACTAAATGGTTGTGCATGTATAAAACAGGACACGTTTGCTACACCTGAACATAGGCGTAGAGTTTTTATTTCGTCTAGGGGGCCTGAAATGCTGAACAGGGCCTTCCTAAGAATTTTCCCGTTGGGGGGGGGGGGGGCGTTTACAAAAATGGAAGTCTTCTAGGGGGATCCGGGGGCATGCGCCCATGGAAATGTTAGAAATTTACAGTCTTGGAAATGCCATTTCCTGCATTCTGAGGGGTGATTTTTAAGAACACTGAAGGTCATGAAATGTCATAAAAACTAGTTAAAATATAACACATTTCAACAATTTTTCGATGTTGTGTTTACTGGGTTGACTTATCACTGTATATGGGTGCTTTTGACTGACAGGAATGAGGCTGTAACAGTTACTTTAGCCTAACGAGTAACCTATAATTTGTGAATGGTGATTGATGAGTCAGTTGCTGCAAAATGACGGGGGGGGGGGGCGGCTCAGCCCCCCCATTGAGATTTCTCCGGGGGCTAAAGCCCCTCAGCCCCCCCCCCCCTCCCCATACTCTACGCCTATGCACCTGAACATAAAATCCTGGCAAAGGTAATAAAGACGTCAGAAGTCGGAAGCATGGAAAGACTGAATTCGCATACAAATTTCGCGACTTTTATGTTTAGCAACGTCAAATTTTTGCGATTTTCAATTGCGAAATTAAAGTGCTGAAATGTCATAAACTGTTATTTAACATACTCTAAGACGCAGATTGATAAAAGGTTTATTTATATCTATTTCTGAGCCATATAATATACTATAAAATTCTAGCTTGTGTACATACCACGTTTATGGAGATATTTATCTGACTCCTCTGCGAGTTGATCTCTTTTTTCTGTCAATAATTTAATTGATAGAAGTGAGAAGGACACAGTATTAACCCAATCAACAAACAGTTCAACGTTAAACAGTAAATTCAAATTTAAACAACGTAAACTAAACTTTAAACATTAATTTTAACCTTTAAAACAGTATAAACTCAAATTTAAACAGTAACCTCAACTTTAAATAGTAAACTCAACTTTGAAGAGCATACTCAACTTTAAACAGTAAAGACAACTTAATTTAAACAGAAAACTCAACTTTGAACAGTAAAGACAACTTAATTTAAACAGAAAACTCAACTTTGAACAGCAAGCACAACTTTATAAACAGTTTAAACTAAACATTTTAAACAGGAAACTCAACTTTAAACAGCAAACTCAACTTTTAAACAGTAAACTCAACTTTAAACAGTAAAATAAACTTTAAACACGCAGTAAATTCAACTTTTTAAACAGTAAACTCAACTTTAAACAGTAAAGACAACTTTAAACAGTAAACTCAACTTTTTAAACAGTAAACGTTAAACAGTAAAATAAACATTAAACACGCAGTAAATTCAACTTTTTAAACAGTAAACTCAACTTTAAAGAGTATACTGACAACGTTAAACAGTAAACTCAACTTTGCAGTAAAGACAACTTTAAACAGTAAACTCAACTTTGCAGTAAATTCAACTTTTTAAACAGTAAACTCAACTTTGCAGCATAGTCAATCGAGATATGGTCTGGAAACTCAGCTAAAGTCTTTGGTCTATCTTTTTGTTAGCCTTTATGCATTTTTGTGCACGGTGCACGGTCACTGAACACATTGTATTTTAGTATAATGAACGAATTGCCCAATAGCAACGTTTCAGTTTAATCACTCAACCGTGCTATTTAAATATTAATAAACCTAATACAAAGGATGTGCACGGTGTAAGGTACGGTTCAACATAAAATCCCAGCTCATTATAGACGCTTTGAAGTTTGCCGAGTTTCCAGACCATATCTCGATTGACTATGTTTGCAGTAAATTCAACTTTTTAAACAGTAAACTCAACTTTGCAGTAAATTCAACTTTTTAAACAGTAAACCCAACTTTGCAGTAAAGACAACTTTTTAAAAAGTAAACTCAACTTTGCAGTAACTTAGACAACTTTTTAAACAGTAAACTCAACTTTGCAGTAAAGACAACTTTAAACAGTAAACTCAACTTTGCAGTAAAGACAACTTTAAACAGTAAACCCAACTTTGCAGTAAAGACGACTTTAAACAGTAAACCCAACTTTGCAGTAAAGACGACTTTAAACAGTAAACCCAACTTTGCAGTAAAGACAACTTTTTAAACAGTAAACTCAACTTTGCAGTAACTTAGACAACCTTTTAAACAGTAAACTCAACTTTGCAGTAAAGACAACTTTAAACAGTAAACTCAACTTTTTAAACAGTAAACTCAACTTTGCAGTAAAGACAACTTTAAACAGTAAACTCAACTTTGCAGTAAAGACAACTTTAAACAGTAAACCCAACTTTGCAGTAAAGACGACTTTAAACAGTAAACCCAACTTTGCAGTAAAGACGACTTTAAACAGTAAACCCAACTTTGCAGTAAAGACAACTTTTTAAACAGTAAACTCAACTTTGCAGTAACTTAGACAACCTTTTAAACAGTAAACTCAACTTTGCAGTAAAGACAACTTTAAACAGTAAACTCAAATTTTTAAACAGCAAACTCAACTTTTTAAACAGTAAACTTAACTTTAAACAGTAAAGACAGCTTTAAACAGTATACTCAATTCGGAAGAGCAAATTCAACTTTAAACAGTAAACTTAACTTTAAACAGTAAAGACAGCTTTAAACCATAGTCAATCGAGATATGGTCTGGAAACTCAGCTAAAGTCTTTGGTCTATCTTTTTGTTAGCCTTTATGCATTTTTGTGCACGGTGCACGGTCACTGAACACATTGTATTTTAGTATAATGAACGAATTGTCCAATAGCAACGTTTCAGTTTAATCACTCAACCGTGCTATTTAAATATTAATAAACCTAATACAAAGGATGTGCACGGTGTAAGGTACGGTTCAACATAAAATCCCAGCTCATTATAGACGCTTTGAAGTTTGCCGAGTTTCCAGACCATATCTCGATTGACTATGTTTAAACAGTATACTCAATTCGGAAGAGCAAATTCAACTTTAAACAGTTAACTTGACTTCAAATAGTAAAGACAACTTTAAACAATAAACTCAACTTTTTAAACAGTAAAATAAACTTTAAACAGTAAAATAAACTTTAAACACGCAGTAATTACTCAACTTTTTAAACAGTAAACTCAACTTTGCAGTAAAGACAACTTTAAACAGTATACTCAACTTTTTAAACAGTAAACTTTAACTTTAAACAGTAAAGACAGCATTAAATACACTCAATTTGAAGAGCAAATTCAACTTTAAACAGTAAACTCGACTTCATATAGTAAACTCAACTTCACAATGTTAAACAGTTAACTTTTTAAACAGTAAACTGAACTTAATTAAACAGTAAATAAACTAAAACAACCAAACAAAATCTATACGTATGCACAACTATAAATTCCCAATGTATATATAAAACTATATTTGATTTACTTTTCCTTTCCCATGCATCTTGTTCATTTTCAAAATCTTCAAGGCGTTTCACTTCTTGCTCTGTACGATTGAGTGCTATAAAAAGTAACAATTAACGTTAAGATGATATGAAATGAATTATTTTTATGATAATTATATGTTTATATTTAGGAAAGTATTTGTTTTTTCTAGCTAAAGATTTTTATTAAAATAGTTTAAAATAAAAGAATGATTGAGCTGTCGAACTAAACGTTCATCGTCAGGGCGACAGGACTAAGATAGTAAAAACCCGGAGCTTTTACAAGTACAAGATCGTAATTAAAGCATTAAAATATTTTCAAAACAGAATAAAATTATCATACAGACAATAAGAATTGTTAAAAGGGTTTGACAAGTAAAGATGTTTTTGTACTAATTAATTATACTGAATATTAAAAATTCAATAAAATAGTTTAAAACAATACTAGCTAAAACTTTTTAATTAATGAACGGTAAACATCCCATAACGTTCTCCCGCAATCTTGGTTAGCTATAGCTCCCTCAGTCTTTGAACACCACCTACTTTCTTTTACAATTGATCGCATGTTTTCCCAATCAACATTTTATATGTTCAGCAAGGGCTGATTGTTCAGTATTTCTTTGCGTAACATTTCTAATATGTTCTCGCTTTCGAGTTTCCAATGCTCTGCATGTTTCACCAATATATTGAACATGACAATCGCCATATGCGATGGTATATAGATAATGCCAGTTTGTTTCTCCTTTGGGACTCTATATTTGACCTTGGTTAACATCGATCCAAGTTTCTCAGCCGGTTTTTCAGCAACTGTAAGATCAAACCTTTTTAACACACGTTATTATTTTTTTAATATCCATTAGTTCGAAAGCTCGGTCATTCTTTTATTTTAATTAAACTATTTTAATAAAATCTATAGCTAGCAGAAACAAACTTTACTATGTTATAAAGATGAAATACCCTAGCTACAAACCATTAGATTTGTTTTTATACATGTTGTATTCTTGCTGTGTTGCGTTTGCTTCATTTATGGAACAGTTCATTATTATCCTTATCATTATCATCTTAATATCTTTATCATCATCGTCGTCACCAACGTCTATAGTCAATCCGATCCAGCTAGCGCCGTGTATACCGCCTATATATATAGCTTTAACTTGAATTAACTCGTTCCTAACACCAAACGATTCTATTTACCTCTATATATGAAAGCCTACAGACAGGAATGAGTTCAACGCTGACCTGATTTACTAGCCTATTTACCACCTTTTGCTTAAAGCTAACCAGCTAAACCTGACTAACATATAGATGTAACTCGAACTTGAAACACGACTTGTCGATCGAGTGCAAAAATCGTTGTATATTAATACGTACCTTTTCCTGTTTTCCAGCGAAATTTTCCCTCCTGAACGCAAACCGAAAGCTTATCTTTCCCATATTTACTTTTTACCATGGCAAACTTTCCTTCGGTTTTGCTGTTACACGGCCCAGGAATATAAATATTTTTCTGTAAGAAAATGTGTAGGAAACTGAAGTTTATATTTGATATTTGTTCACTAAATTCGTCGAATTGCACAACTTACACCATTGCCGATTTCTTCAACAAAGCCCGCACCGTTAATCAATGTCCATCTAAACACAAAAACGAGCAAAGCACTTGTTAGTAAATACATTTTACTACGTATCTAATAGAACGATCCTTCTCTCACGGCTTCTAGGGTTCGAATGACTCTCGCTGAATAAAACACAAAGCTTAATGCTAGCTAATTCCGAGTTTGGTTCCGCCGTTTCAGAAGCATTCACGTTTTAACGTGTTTTGTTAAGGGGTGATACGAGCTGTTATTTTATGTTAAGGAACAAGGAAGTAATGGCAAGTTTTTCTGGGTTTTTTGTGTCACAGGTTCTTCGATTACAGAACACAGACGTCAGTTAGTCAAAGAGACATCAGGTAAACTTAAATTCATTTTTTAATTTTTAAAATGGGTTAGATCGATTGCTTAATATCGAATAGCATTTTTGATATTTAATATAAAGTCACTGCAGACCATGGTCTGTTGATTTCAAGAGCAACATGAGGAAATTACACGCTCTCATGTTTAGAAATTGAGCTTGAAATTTACTAATTTTACCTCTAATCTTTGCTACTCATTTGAATAACTTTTTTCAAGCAAAACAATCTTTTTCCTGGTCGCATAGAATCAGATACTTGCATGTTATAGCGTGTTTTTGACGAAGATATTTGGAGACATTAACATATTCAATTTATTTAGCCTTGTAACGTACTTCCTTTTGTGTATTGTTGTCATATAGAACAAATCTATTGTGTTTGGAGTCCTCGGTCAGTCTCACGCTGTCAAGAATGTTCTTTGGTATATATTATTTAAGTTTAATAGAATAATGATAAAACGACATATATAGCTTAAAAACTGATTAGATTTATACTTAAATATAAAAGAAGCGAGGACAGGCAATAAACTAACAATAACACGTTCTCTAACCAAATAATTTTAATTAATGCACAAATCAAAATATACTAAGGTTGCATATATATATATATATATATATATATATATACTGCCGAAGCCTTCGCTTCAAACGTTAGACTTCTAAGTTCCCTATAATTGTTTGCCATCCACCGCCGTTTCGCTATTGAAGAACTCCTTCGCTTTGCTTGGTATGCTATAAATATATACGTAGAAGTCCAACGTTTCGAGCGAAGGCGTCAGTTAACGTCTCGTCAGATCAGAGAGAAACGTTTCTCTCTGACGAACGGCATTCGCTCGAAACGTTAAACTTTTACGCGTTTCATTAATTTTAATTACAAGCTACTATATATTTACTCGGGCTATCTGTGGTAGACCGAGGCTAGGTTTCGGCTTGATTTCTTTTTGGCGGACACTGGTTGCTAAGCCAGATCCGCTATCATGAGCTGAGATGCACTGGCTTGTGTTTCGTCAATCACGTGATCTGCTAAAAACACATCATCAGAGGCCTTATTACTCGGGCGACCTATGGTAGAACGAGTCTAGGTTTCGGCTCCGTTTGTTATTTTTTTGCCACACAAAATTGCATTATTGCATCATTCCGTCAGGCCTTGCGAAACTGTAAAGGCAGTTCTTTACCACTCTTAGATCTTCGAATTTCGGAACGGATACAGGCAGTTATTTTGCCTTTGGTATAAATCGAGTTGGGTTGAGTTGTTTTCCGGCGGTATACTGGTGAATTCATCAGTAATGTTGCTGACAAGGTTTGTCCGTGAAGACACAATACGCGAATAAATGCCGTGTTGACATCAGTACCCAGGAAGTTTGACTTGAGGACTAGATCGAGACACAAGAAAGGACCACAGTATATCAAAGAACATATACGTACTGTTTATCTAGTAACGGCTTTCTCCTGTTTGTTGACATTGATCACGACAGTATCTTTATATTTTTGCATATTATTTATGTGCCTTTAATTACTATTAAAACGAGTTTTATATTTGTTTATTATGCTGAGTAGGAAGCTTGTATACACATGTATGTTCTAATGTATGCAGTATGTTCTAATGTATGTTCTATGTACCATTTGTGTTTTTACTGACTGTTGCTTGTCTTTGAGTTTAATATCGGCAATGGACAGTAGGCTTATTGATCCATTAGGATTTATATTCAATGTTGTAATGCACCAGTCAATTGAAACTACGGCCCCCCGACCCCCGGGGCGTAGCGGGGCTTTAACGGGGAAATAGCCGTGGAATACGCCTATTTAACAACACATTTCCCCGGGGGTACGGGGCATTTAACAAGGTTAATAATTTAGAGGGGAAATGTAGCGGGGATTTAACGCTCGGCCATAGTAAGGAAGGACTGGGTCCAAATGAAAAAAAATCATAAAAATCGCACATCGTCGAAAAAGGTGAGTTTTAATTTGTTGCAATCACTCCTAAATAGTCAGCCATCATGTTATCACTTTACAAGATTTCAATACACTTTAATTAAAAGACTGTATTTTCGCTGTTTTTCCTTTTTTTTATGTCTTTTTATAATACCGAATTATTCATGAGAAAATTAAGTATTCATGAGTCATGACTATGTGTGTTGTTTTTTCGTATATATACATTCATTTATTGTATATCTGCTTAAAACTCCGGTTTATACTGTCAAATGTTTACTGAACTTTCACAAGGTAAAGAAATACGAGGAGCAAAATTGCAGCAACTTGCAACAAAATCTGATTTCAATTTGCAAGACCTGAGACAACATTTATCAATATTGCGAATTAACATGTGTTGAAATCAAATTTTGTTGTAAGTTGCTGTGACTTTGTTGCTCGCATTACTTCTATACCCGTTTCGTGTTAAATTTACGTATTACTTTATTTGTTTATATTGTACGAAAGCCGGGTAGGGACTTCAGACTTCGGATTTCAGACTTCAAACTTCAGACTTCACACTAAACTTAGTTTAGTTTAGTTTTTGTTCTTGTTATTGTTGTTATATGCTCTGGTTAGACTTAAAAATGAAATTTACGCCCTGTTGTCTATTCCATCAATTATATTTAATGATTGTAAAGTTGATAAAAATGACTTCAGACTTCAGACTTCAGACTTCAGACTTCAGACTTCGGACTTCGGACTTCGGACTTCAGACTTCAGACTTCAAACTTCAGACTTCAGACTTCAGACTTCAGACTTCAGACTTCGGACTTCGGACTTCGGACTTAGGGGGCGATTACATGGACCAAGCTAGCCCGGTTAACCGGGATGAGTTTACGAAACGATTACATGGAGCGGGCTGGCCCGGTAAGCCGGGATGATTTCAGGCCGAAATTCGCAGTTATCAAGTAAACAAGGGCAAAGTTACGTTAGCTTTACTTCAGTTTTACACTAATTAGTCTATTATTTATTTTGTAAGCCCATCGTTAATAAAAAAATTGTTTAAGTCTTAGCTAACCCGGGAAAGCGTCTTCACGAAGGCTAATTAATTTATTAAATCTTCGCTTTGATCACTAAACACACAAACAACGTTGATGTTCTATTTCAGTTCCTTTCAGCACTATTTATTCACACAGTCAAGCAAACGAACGCGTATCGAAGCGAGTTCAACAGTTTTTCAGCCCGGTTTGCCGGGATGAAACGATTACATGGACATTTTCATCCCGGTTAACCGGGCTAGCCCGGTTGCGACAACCGGGATCGCCGCTTGCCATGTAATCGAAATGTTAAAACAACATGATTGATGGAGGCTGAAACACTGACAAACGCTAGCTCGAGAGATATAGTCATTTGACCGATCGTAGGTATACCGGCCTGATTTGAAGAAGTAAGGAAGGGAATAATTTGAAAATCGCCGTTCTTAGATAGCGAGGTCGGCAAATAGTAGGCGAGATACTCAATTAGCAGAATTTTCGTGTTAATATTTCCCCTTTATATATTTACTGTTCAAAATTAGATGCCATTTTATAAGGACTATATGTAAATTAGTCCTTAAGCGGCGGCCATTTTGTCATCAATTTCTGGTAATGGAGACCACTGAGGGGCA
This sequence comes from Corallium rubrum, assembly GCA_964035015.1. Taxonomy (NCBI): domain Eukaryota; kingdom Metazoa; phylum Cnidaria; class Anthozoa; order Scleralcyonacea; family Coralliidae; genus Corallium; species Corallium rubrum. The sequence continues at coordinate 4,933,407 of OZ035998.1, forward strand.
TGAATATTAAATTCAGTACATTCACCTCTGTATTTATTTTGAACGGCTGGCAAACTTAGCCTGCGAGCCGGCAGGTGACAAACTCTGAAGTCTGAAGTCTGAAGTCTGAAGTCTGAAGTCTGAAGTCTGAAGTCTGAAGTCCGAAGTCTGAAGTCTGAAGTCCCTACCCGGCTTTCGTAATATTGTATCTTGATATATTTTATTAAAGTTTGGTTCAATGGTCCCCTTGGTACCGGGGCTTTTAACACCGGGGGTTTCACCGGTGGCGGGGGAAATAGTAGGCTCGATTTCCAGCCTTATCTCGACTCGCGGGACTTTACCCGCCCTCTACGAACGGCTGGACGCGTGAGCGGCTTGTTATGTCTGTGACGTAATGCATAATTTACCCACGGCAAAGATATTTTTGTCATTCATCCAACCAACATTATAAACAGAGTCAGTGCACGATAAATCGCAGATGTTTGAAATGGCAGAAATGCAGCAAAGACACGACTTATAATTCAGTGAGCTTCATGAACTGAAGCAAGGTGCAATCTTTTCTTATGGACATCTTTAATCAACAATTTATAGGCCCGCCATTTCACGAAGACACAAACGGTCTGAAACGGTATTAATGTAAATAAACAGTCTGACATTCACCAGGTTCAATTAGCTTTTTAGCATCTTCGTCGTTCTATAAATCGTCGCCGAACTCTGCCGTGATTCAAACTGACTTGAGAAACCGTATCTGATCATCTTCCATGAAAGAAATCAAAGGCGAAATCGCAGTTGTGATTGAGTTCGAGTTAATATCAACAAAGTATTGACACTGACTGAAATATCAGTGATTTTCCTGGCCTAGTCGGTTAAATGGCAAACACATCTTGGCCACTAATGGTCACGTTGCAAATCTTTTAAAAAATAATCTTCAAAAGTTTCGAAAATTCGGTCGTACGCCTGGGCTGTCACGATGATTTATACAAATGTTCAATAATATATGCCTGCTGAAAATGTGCAGGCGCGTTTGTGATTGGTGGAAATTGACAATGACAAGCTCACGAACCCAGCCGTGATTTCGGGGGCGGGTCGCAGCCCGAAACAAGGCTGGAAACCGAGCCTAGGGAAATAGCCGGGGATTAACACTGGGGAAATGTTAAATGCCCCGCTATTCCCCGGGGGTCGGGGGGCCGTAGTTTCAATTGACTGGTGCATAAGTGCTTCGAACCTTTGAGTATGTAATTTTGTCACAAGAATGTTATCCATATCTTGATGTTCATTTTGATATAAATTTTGATGCATAGATTGAGTATTAAGGGACCGTTCATTATTTATCGGGAGGGGGGGGGAGGGGGGGGGGTAAGAAAATGGGGGCACCTTAAATTTTTGCTACTTCTTTTGGGGGGGCCCTGAAATAATTTATAAGTTCTTAAGGGGGGGGGGGGGCATGAAGTTTTTAAATTAAATAAGGATGAGTCTTTGATGATCAACATTATTATACAAACAAACCTCATGTTTCTTATTTGGAAAAATCATTCAGAAAAGCCTTTAATTGGAATATATTATTTTGTGTTGTTTTGTAAAATGTAAAATAAAAGTAAAAGTAAACCATAAGGCTCAGGTATTTAGATCCTGGTTGTGACTTACCATCCTTGGTGTATTGTGTTGGTGAATAGTAGTGGAGAATGGTTTATAATTTGAGGTTTAAGGGAGAAGGTTAAGGTGACAATTGGTTTAATGTGTTGGTTGGGTGGGACTTAAGGTTGGGGTTAAGAAGGTTATATTTAAGGTTAGGTTTAGGGTTAAATGGAGGTGAATTTTGAGGTTTTATAGGTAGGATGGGTGAGGTTAGTTTTAAGATTAATGTCAGGATTTGAAGGGTTGGAGGGGGGGGGGGGACTGAAATTATATCAAATAAAAACAGGGGGGCTACCAAATTTTTGAGCTTTGCTTGGGGGGTACCTGAAAAAAAAAAGAAAGTTTGGCAATTTCTCACCCATCCCCCCCTCTCCGATAAATAATGAACGGTCCCTAAGATATTCATCATAAAAATTACTTTGACTGACCATTCATGTTCCTCATAATATATACAGTGATACCTTAATGACATATTGGCCATTGTAACATCAGCAACCAAGTGTGTGTTATATACGGATGGTACCAAACTGTATTGATTAGAGTGTCTGACATTCAACTACAGTACTAGCACTGCAGAGTGGAAGAGCCTTCCAAACATGCTCTAAAGCAAAAACATGGAATCAGGATTCATGTTGTATGAAGATATTGCATAGATGTAGGGTGCGGGTATATTTTACTAGTCACCTATTGCATATTAGTCACCTATTGCATACTTGCTAGTGCATCTGTATCTGCACCACATTCAGCCTTCGATCTGATCTTCCTCGGCCCACTACAACCTCTTTGCTCGCGTTTTAATGAGGTTATGCAATAACCAAGGTTAACAGCCAAGGAACTGCGCGCGGAGAATGGGGAGAATCAGCGGAGAGTGTTCGATAACTAAAGGCGCATTGGCCAGCAAGGATTCATTACGCCTTTAGTCGGCATACTGGCTATTTGGGGAAAACGTTAACAGTGAACATATTTGCATCCCACCATCCCACCCCTAATCAACCAAAGCAAATTGTAATTTCCACCGAAAGTATTTTCGGTGTGATAGGTGCAGACATGCAATGGTCAGGTCAAGGATGGAATTCGACACGTAGTGTGGGGACCTGAATCCAAGTAACAACAAATCGCAGCATATCCTGTAGTCATGTCTGCACCTAACCATCCACAAAGGTAAGTATAGTGACTGCATATGTTAATAGCCCGAGATGTTAGTAGCCCGAGTGAACATCTGACCCAGGTGTCTTGTTTGTAGATACGAATGCTTTACGAGCGTTCACGAGAGCAAGCGGCAAGAAACCGAATTTCGCTTCAGTGAATGCAATTTATAGCACACCAAGCAAAGCGAAGGAGTTATTCAATAGCGAGACGGCGGTGGATGGCAAACAATTATAGGGAACTTATCAAGACAGAGAAGAAGGTGAGAGAACATGAACATAGATTTTCAATATTTACGTTGTTAGCCCCAGTCCCGTCCCCCCCCCCCCCCGCGCGGTGATACCTGCGAAGGAGGCTACGTTGTTAACAGGTTTTATTATACTAACCTGCGTCAGACGCTTGTAGGCGCAAAAATATTAGTTTCTTTCTTTCGAGTAAGAAAATTCGTCGACATTTATTTCAAAAACAGAGTCTTGTCAGTTTAACTGCGTTGTCGTTAATTGATCACGCATGCCTGAACACTACATTTACGCTGACCATGCATATACAAAAAAGTACACAAACAACAATTAAAATACATAATATATTCATTAGCATTACCAAAACGTATTTACAATATATGCTAGCAGATCGCAAAGTCATTTGGATTTTCTGTTGAGCAGGCAAAGATCTCCACAAAATTCAATGAGCTCCAAAACCGTCATATTCGAGTAGCAACTTAACTGGTATAGGTATTTCAATCTTAAAATGTATACTCGAATAAGATGGTAGTATTGAACAAAAAAAAACTGTTTTCGTGTTAAACGTATAAGGCGTGCACCTATAGCTGTATGCATTTTGAGAACTTTGTTTTGACAGCACAGATTTCAATTAGAAGACACACTAAATTTTAAGGAAGACACATGCCCCACCCAAACCACTGCATTTGTGACTCCAGCATATGATTGTTGTACTACGTGAGGCTATATATTACATGGCATTTTTCACTAAACGATTTTTTTTCGTGCAATATATTTAACAGAGTGTTTGAAAAATGACTAACTTAATAAAACATTAAAACATGCATATTTGCGTACAATACAAATTTTCTAACGTTTCAAATTTCATTACAATATCCAATGACAGTTACAATTTAATGATTATTTTCCATCTTATGAATGCCAAGAGCTTACATAATAAATCACGTGATTTTTAGGAGTCAATGGCCTTATTGAGTTGTACAATTTATAACTTTAATGCTTTTCAGATTCTGCTTCACGTCTGCTTCAGTATACCAACACGCAGACACATATCAAATAAGTAAATAAACAGTCGTCACACCATTGTTTGTCGTTGGTTTGATAATACAGATAGCTTTCGAAGAGATTTTGAAGACATGCCTGTTCCTCGAAAAGTACTCCATCTGTTTATCTTTTTAGCTCTACAAAAAAGTAGGTCAATCAACCGATTTCTAAACTGGTTACTCTGAATGAAAAATATGAACGGGTTGACGCAAGTCGACATGAGCTGTATTAGAAATACGATAGTTGGAAATTTGTGTCCGTAGCCTATAAGGCCGAAACTCAGCATAAAATCGGCGACAAAGTTTGGGAATGTGCAAAGGTTAAACACGATCAAGACGGAACCCAGTAACTTTGTTATTTTTTTACGAGAACGCAGCAACGCTTGACGAGACTTTTGCATCGATTCGTTTTCTTCTGTGAACCAGAGGTGTTTCACTAGCTTTATATAAGCAACACAAATGACAGTGTTTGGACAGACATACATGAACACGAAGACAAGTGTAGTCAAAAACTGACGTTCCCACTGTCCTGGACCAAGAAGAAACATGCAACGTTTGGTGTTGTTATTTTCAACAATATTCGTGAAGATAACATAGGGCGAGGAGAAAACAATGGCCAAGGTCCATATCAGCAACAGCATAACTTTAAAACGTAGCCAAGACATCCTATGTTCGAGCGGTCGTACTATTGCGTCGTATCTCTCCAAGGTAATAGCGGACAATGTAAAAATCGACACGAGTCCACTGAGTACGGTAATACTGTTGGCAGCTACCACACGACAGACCCACTCGCTTCGCCATTCGGGTGTAACGTTGTTGACTACGTACCAGAGGAGCGAGAATACTCCAGCCAGAAAATCGGAAAAAGCCATGTTTATGAAAAGAAAATTCATCTTGCTGTGAAACTTGCTGTCCGTTGCAATAACTACCATTACTAGGATGTTTCCGATAAAATTCAAGGATACAACAATGAAAAACAAAACATACCATACGTCATAGAATGTGCTGAAAGCGCGTGTTGGGCGTGATGTGCTGTTATAAACTGTTATCAATGTAGTCGAGGATGATGTAAGGTTGAAATTCATGACTACACCATGTCAAGTACTATACTGAACTGAACTGACGCGATGTAATAATCTGAGGTTATATATAAGTTCACTGGCTATAGCGGCTTCCTATTTCCTTTGTTGTTCGACACACTGATTATAATCAGCGTAATAACTGTAATGGTCGGTAAAAGTGTTAATTAAAGGAAGTCTGTTCTCTGCAAATCTGGTTTGTTTTGCCTGTGGCAATTACCGGAACAGCTGCCATCGGCAGAACAGAATTGTAGCATATAGGAAAGCACGACTGTTCTAAATATTCTGCGTAAAGTACAAAGAATTTTTAAGATAAACTCGGCTTAATTTAAGTTTGATTGATTCTTAAAGCATTGATTTGTCTAATATGAAAAAAAAAAAAAAATACAACTTATTACGTGGATGACAAGCTTGCGGCTTCGAAATCTTATCTCATTAACGATTGCACTTACACTTGAGACTAGGATGCAAGCTGCGACAAGCGTTTGTTGAGCTTTATTGCATGTATACGATATAGATTGTTTGCAACCACAGGTTCCAGTCCAGAACCTTGTTTACACGATATAGTTAGCTTATAAACCTAACCCTAAACGTTTGCTAACAATCCAACATCCTATACATTTTTCAAATTTCGCCCATGCACATTCCCCAAAGTTCTACTTATTACTTTATGCCAACGAAAAAAGTTACATGCATTAGCAACTAGTGGCATACAAATACAGGATTATAAATTGTAGCGTATAGTGCGTGCGTATAATTTAATGCTTCATTTTAGATAAAATGCGCATGTTAAAAATAGAAAAGATAGCAGGATATTCATTTAAAATGTTTACAGCCATATCGCTCTACTTACAATACCGTTAGACAAACCGTAAACATTACGTGCGGTTTTACGCCGTCCTCTATGTATCTCATTAGATTTACCAGAAGACCGAACCTGAACAGCAGGAGAATGCATATTTAACATGAGTATACATTTATGTTCTGATGTCGAATAAAAGAACTATTATAATAGAGTGCACATTTTAACATTGGATTTTCTATAATCGAGAAATTGCCGATGCGCAGCAGTTGGTCTATTTGTTTTTCAAATTAAAAGTCTAAGAATCGAAGTATGACTTTAAAACGTTTGCAATTGAGTAAAACAAAAAGAAAAACGCATTCCCTTCAGTTTCCAATTTAGCTGCATCGTTTTCAATTATATCAATACGGATGCTTTCTCACAATTTTCTTTTTTACAATATCTATACCACCGAAATCGATCGCTTCAAAGAAGTCATTTAGGTATTGTTTATGGTTTTGAACTAATTTGTTCGGCCTTGCTTAATCAGCAAAATAACTGTAATATTCCTTTGATAGATTTGCGCACCAATAGGATGAAAAAACTTTGAATTTAAGGCAAAAAGGTGTGAACCATGGGACGCTGTGTTTGTATCTTTATGCATGATTTGTTGACATTCATGTTGATTCTTAATCAACATGTGATTGATGTGACGGTGTGATATGCTGAGTGGAGTATGAGGAGGTATTGACAAGTACACTCTATTATCACACGCGTACGTGATATCAAATTGCGTGGAGGTATTCAGTAGCTTGGCATTGAAAAAATAAATGTGGTCAAGATAAAAGATCGTTTTCCTCAATTTATACATGAAGCTTACATGTAACATAAGTTAATAGTTTATATATACGTTCATGTACCTTTAGAACGTTTTTAGCGCAAAACCGTGTGTAGTGAGTTCTTTTTTGCGGTTTGCATTTAAACGCTTAAGAATAACTGTTAAACGTTAATCTGTATATTATTTAAATAAAACTGTATACATAATTTGTATATAGCTCAGTTCTTGTAAGATTACTTATGCATATATAAGCTAATATATAGCACCCATATTACATTAAGTTATAACTTTTAGCATTTTGGCAATGTAAACAGAGACACGTTTCCAAAATATGGTATCTGCATGCAATATCATTAAACAGTAATAAAAATTCAAATAAAAAAAGAAACCCTCAATATATTATTTCCATGTAATGATTGTTTCGTTCACAACTATATAAGCCATACGAAATTAACAATTTGCACGCCGTCAAAAAAACCATCAACAATGTCAGTAAAGTTTTAAAAAATAGTGTGATCGTATACGGTAGATATATAAATTGATTTTCATCATAAATCTATTTCGTAAGTTCGAGACAAGAAAATTACTCTTTAATCAGTCATTGAACATGTCGTGTATAGAGAAAATTAAAGACATCGACTTTTAGATATGTACTAGCGATGGCGTCCTACTTCCGTCCTACTCGTAATCTGTCCGTGACTATACTATGTTCTTTTCACGAGGAGTTGCAAACTTTGTCGTCAAAAACAACTAATCACAATAGAAAAACTATAAGAAATATTCAAAATCTGTATTCTAAAATAATTTTCTTATCTTCCAAAATTAATTTGATAATTCCTTTCAAGAAAGTTTCACAATTTTTAACAACAATCTATTTAAAGTTGCGAAGGAGAGGGGAGGGGGTAAAAACTAAACGTGGGCGAGTTAGGAAATGAGCTTATAGGCAAAATCAATGAAACATTTACAAATTTGTTTATCTCATAGTGCTAAAAATAGAGAATTCTATAACCACGCAAAACTGATTACATATATAAACAAAATTATAAAAACATAAAAAACATAAAAAATAGAGGCAGCTAGGTCGCTTCTTTCATGTAGCTTTATTAATTAAAAAGCGTCTCGACCAACCGATTAATTATTTTTATCATTTGTTTTTAAACTTAGAACAGCCGACTCCAAATCCAGTTTAAATCCTAACTCTTCTACATGTATATAAGAAGTTCGCTGGTATTAACCACTCTCTTATAAACTATAATCAGTCGGATATTTTCTGTCAAGAATAAAGCTCCTAATATTAAGTAAATTCCAATTTATTTTTTTAATTTTTGGATTGTATATTATTTATGCAATAATTACTAATACGTAGGCGAGTTAGGGAGCTGGGCGAAATCAGACATTATAATACATTTGTTTATATATATATATATATATATATATATATATATATATATATATATATATATATATATATATATATATTTATTTATTTATTATACAACTGCATTAAAAATTAGCATGTCCAGACATGCATGTATCTACTGCGTTCAATCATGCCTATAGCTACTATGGTAAAAACAATGCTGTAATTACTGTATGTACTTGTAGTGACCTTGTATTCAGAGCTGAACAAGATTTTTATCAAGATTGTCGATGCTAGCCAAGCTGTGTTTCTACCTTAAGAAAGGAACTCAGAGTAAAGCCAGCAAAGCACAGGATGTTGAGCACTATCAAACAACTCTACTCATGTCCAGCACAGAAGCATGAGTCCCAAGCCCATGCAGATATGTCACCCATTCAAATACTAACTCAGTCAAATTGGGCTTTACTTCGGTCCTCGTGGTGAGAGGCAGTGTGATCATAGCTTGACTATGATAAAACCTATGGTAATAAAGTATGGTTATTGTAAATCAAAGGCCAATCAAATTTTAATACAGTACATCAATAACAGCTCGCAAAATTTGACTAATAAAGTATTTAAATAACTTTGTTACAACAATTTGTCAAATAATAATAATGCAATCCAGTTGGTATCTGAAGTACGACTGTTGTAAAGTTTAGAAATAATGAAGTTGTGAACGAAGATCTCCAGCAATTGTCATCAAAATTATAAGACTCGTAAAAATATACAGCGATACTACACACCAAAACAATGATATTACTAATAATGTTCAATCTGAGGCTTTCTTATTCGCTGATGATACTATGATCCTAGACATAGTAGATTCTCCAATAGTATCTGCTATGAAACTTAATACTGATCTTGCTTCTATAGCTAGTTGGGCTGACAAATGGATGGTAACTATGAATCCCAGTAAAACTCGTTCTATGATTTTTTTCGGTTAAGAAAAACAAGCCTGATCACCCTACTCTTTTTTTAAATCGGGCTATTATACCTGATGTCAACTCACATTGTCATTTAGGTATTAATTGAATATGTTAAAGAAAGAGTTTAAAGTTTTTGTTGAATAGATCTACACTGAACAACATGTATCTTTCCCTGATTAGACCTCTCATGGAATATGGTGACTTTTTATGGGATGGTTGCAGTTCGGAGTGCAGTGATGCTCTTGAGAGTATCCAATTTGATGCAGCTCGCTTAGTTACTGGTGCAATAAAAGGTCCCAACGGCAATCTCTGTTGGACGAACTTTCTTGGGACATGTTAAAAACAAGACGCCATATTCACAAATTGTCCGTATTTTATAAAATTAAAAACAAATTGGTTCCTGATTATCTTTCTTCTCTCTTACCTATACCTGTTTCTCAACGATCTAATTATCCACTCCGTAATAGTGATGACATATCTACTGTTCGATGTTCCACATCTAGATTTGAACAGTCGTTTTTCCCTTCTGCTATTTCTGGCTGGAACTCGCTATCTTATTCCATAAGAGATTCCTCCTCCTTAACTAATTTTAAAACCCTAATTAACAGGCTATTTTGCAAGAAAAAATGTCCTAAGCTTTTCGAAATTGGAGTTAGGTAGAAAATAGTACTTTAAATGATGATCTTTTTCGTCATAATTGTATACCCTCCCCTGTTTGTGCGTGCGGATACCATCGCGAAACTACTAAACATTATATGTTGCATTGTCCTCTTTGGAATACTTACCGTTCCAGTCTTCTTACTTCGGCTGCAGAATGTCTTAGGAATTATTGGTATAACTCTAACGAAACTGAGAAGCTTTCGTTCTTACTTTGTGGATGTTATAATGTTAATTCTAACTCGAATTGAAAATTATTTTTTGCTGTTCATGAATTTATTATTGCTACATCCCGCTTCTCAGTTCATAAATAAAAGTTATTAATTCTTTGAACGTTTTCATGGCGATAAAGTAATATAATATAAGAAAGAAATATAAAAAATAAGAATAAATATAAATATAATATAGCAAAAAAATATTTTACGTGGTGTTTCCACAAAACTTATTTATATTAAAAGTTATTAATTGTAGAAAACTAAACTGTGAGAAGTTTTCCGAGATACAATCACGTTTGTAAAATTTGTTTAATGTTACTTGGTGTACGTGTTTCCGGAAGCTTGTTACAGTTTGTTAATGCATTCATTTCTTAACTATAACAAATATGTTATCTGTTCATTTGTTGTCACATGTACTTTTAATCACTGCCTCTTTATATAATTTGAAAGTTTTTTTTTTGTACAAGAGCCCCCTAGATGAGCTTATGCTCTTGGGGCAATTGTGTTGAATAAATATGTTTAAACAAAAAAACAAAAAAAAAAAAAAAAAAATTAAAAAAAACAAAAACGATATATATATATATATATATAAATGTCAAGTTTGGACCTAGTCATCGTAAATTTTTTGTCAATGATCCTCGCTCCATGCTTTGTGATCTTTCGTTCACTCTTCTGCCTGTTAATTGCTTAGTTGGTTCCTTAGCTGCAACACGCTCGCGACAACTCTATTTTGTCCAGTCTTTCGATCATCTCGCAGTTGAAGGATGTACCTTGGTGCCTGATAATTCATTCTGCTTCTCTAAAAAGTAACCTTCAAGTTATATTATTTGACCCAGACCGTGTTTTTGTTCTTCTACTGAGCAATGTATATTCAGTTTTAAGTGAATATCAACAACAAAAATATTATATAGCTATATAGTATAGTTTAAGTGGTCTTACCTCAAAATGTTGCTCAATACTGTAAAGGTAGAGCGAATATACCATATAGTATAATTAAGTGGTCTTACCTCAAAATGTTGAGTGTCGTAACTGTCCGTTTCCCGCGGGGCGATCGCTCCGTGTGAAACTGACAGTTGCGACTTGCGACACTCATATTTTTGTTGTTGATATTCACTTAAAACTGAATATACATTACTACTTAAAGTTTCATGCCCGTAGGCAATCTTCAGGAAAAGTGGAATCCGGAAAACACAGTAGAAGAAAAACACAGTCTGGGTCAAATAATATAACTAGAAGGTTACTGTTTAGAGATGCAGAATGAATTATCAGGCATCATCTCGCAGTTGTAGGATGTACCTTGGTCGAAAGACTGGACAAAATAGACTTGTCGCGAGCGTGTTGCAGCTAAGGAACCAACTAAGCAATTAACAGGCAGAAGAGTGAGCGAAAGATCACAAAGCATGGAGCGAGAATCATTGACAAAAAATTAACGATGACTAGGTCCAAACTTGACATTTTTAGTTCGAATGGATACCGTAAACTGCGGATTATAAGCCCCCCGTTTATAAACCCCTCCGTTTATAAGCCCATCTACTTATAAACAAAAATTATATTCCGGCTATAAGCCCCCCCCGGATATAAGCCCCCCATTTTAGTGCTTAATCTAGTGCTTGATTAAGACCAGTAAATGAAAAACGTACATTTACAATGCCGTATGTTAGTCCCAACTTATTTCTTAGTAGTTCATTCCCAAACGGTTTTTTAATGCCGCTTATAAGCCCCCCCCCCCCCCCAAAAAAAAACCCCACCCCCGAATATAAGCCCCCCGTGTATAAACCCAACAAAACCCCTTACGAAATTGTATAAGCCCAGCTTATAGTCCGCAGTTTACGGTATTAGTGTACGACAATATGATAAAGAGAACATTGACGCCTAAAGGCGGTTTTCCACTAGGCGACATTTGTCGACCGACTCGACATTTTTCTTTTGTCTTGGCTAATTAGTTCCACTCGAGAGCTTGCGAGACAAAAGAAAATGTCGCTTCGCGCGACATTTTTCGCCTAGTGGAAAACCGCCTTAAAGGCGGTTTTCCACAGGCGACATTTGTCGACTCACTGATCTCAAATAATATACTAATGAGTATATTATTTGAGATCAGTGGTTCCACTCGAGAGCTTGCGAGACAAAAGCTTCGCGCGACATTTTTCGCCTCGTGGAAAACCGCCTTAAAGCCGGTTTTCCACTAGGCGACTTTTTTCGTGCGAAGCGACTTTTTCTTTTGTCTCATGAGCTCTGAGCTGGAACTAATCAGAAACCTATTGAATTCGAACAAAAGAAAGTCGCTTCGCGCGAAAAAAGTCGCCTAGTGGAAAACCGGCTTTACACCCATTTCTAAAACCGATTGTAATTCTGACAAAATTATCTCTGTGGCATGTATTCTGCGACCTGTGTGAGGTTTAGTTCTACTGGAAATCCTTCAATCTTTTACATTGGAAAGTTAAAAAATCAATAAAATAATTTCCAACTCCGATCGTAATCTTAATCCCTATCTAATTATAATACAAATACGTTTATTTAGAAGTAATGTTTATTTCACACAGAAAATAAAAACTTGGAACAGAAAATTCTGATCTGAGAAACCGTGCTTAAAGCAGCAATGTTAAAATTCCAAAACAGTATGAATTGAGCTCTTGCACGTATTCCCAAGCTGGGTGGAAAATCCATATAAACAAAAGGATTACGATTCATTATTTGGTCCACTAAACGTCGGTACTCTGAAGTTGCCACCCAACATGGCAACTTTGACGTCACTTGCAAGAGCCCAATACTCTCAGTAAAATCCTGGAATCATGCCTTATTAACGACTCATATTCTCTCGCGTTATATCTAAATTAAGGAGATGGTTTCTTTAATTTAGGAAGTTTTAATGTCCTCTTTACCGCTGCAACTATCTCATTAGCAATGTTTTCGTGTCTTTCGTCCACGATCGTATTCAAGTATGTCTTCAATGGTGAACGTGAACGGTGCAAAGAGGGTACAAAAGTCTTCTTTGATGTTGGATAATCGCCCAAAGCAATTACTTTTAATATTGAGGCAATCCCAATCTCCGTACTTGTCTTTGCTACGGGATCTGCTAGTTTCTTTGAGGCTGTTCCGAGAACTCGCGCAGCCTCGATATATTTCTCGGACAATTTATTGTTTACATCACCTCCGTTTAATAAATCAGCAGCAGCGCTGGAGGATAAGTTTTTGTTTTCTCCTAAGGCAGCTACTTTCAAAATTGAAGCGACTGCAATCTCGGTACTTTTCTTTGCAACGGGGTCTCTTAGCTTTTTGGACGCTCTTTCCAGAACTTTGGCGGCTTTTATATATTCAACAGGATCCTTTTTCTTTGCGTTGGGTTTGCTTAATAAATCTGTTATTGCAAACGACGATACGACTCCTTTAGGATTCGCTGTCTGAACATTAGCATATCCTTTCCCTATTTCCCCTTTGGAAATGCTCATTGGCCACTTTCTGTCTGCTCGAGACAACTTGTTTGTCGCAGATACAATATTTTTAATTACCCCGTTCTCCTCTTTGAAATCTGTCAAATCACGTTGCACGTCACTAGAAAATTTCTTTCCCAAGATTATATCGTTTCCAGGCTCTTGCGATACAACGAATTTGACACCCTTCAAAAATTTGATCATGTCTGCTGAGAGCGGTCGATCCTCCTCCACGTCCATCTCCGCCATGTTGGAAGTAGTTTTCGTCAATGCGTTTGCGTGACTTTCTTTTTGAGATCGGGGTTTGCTTATAATTTTGGTTGTACTGGTGTGCGCAATTGGAGGATTCGATGTAGCAGAATTCGCGTTTAATGGAGAAGCATTTCCAGGATTAGATTTTGGTGGTTTTTTGGTGGAGAGATTCGGCATAGAATTATTGTTGATGGGAATTGCAGGTGTACTTGGGTTCGGTTTGTTAGCGACGTTCATTGTCTGGTTTGAGTTTGAAACGGGAATATCCTGTTGAACATGTTCATTTGCACTTTTAGATTCTGCTGAATCAATATAAGGTACTCCCGATGGTTTTTGACTATCAAAACTTTTCTGCAGCTGATTCCACGCCTGTTCTGAACTTGAGCTTGGGTCCACGGGAGACTCACCCGGCATTTCTTTTCCAACAATTTGGTTTAACATGGCAAGTACGTTAGAGCTTGCCGCTCCGCCAGGTCCAAATGCTTGTGAATCAGTTCCCAATGCTGCATTTGTCCCTTGATTGGATAACATGCCCTTCAATGTACCCATCGGATCCCCAGCGGGAGGATTGTTTGCATCAGAGTTCATGCCTTCAGCACCACCGTTATTCATGGGGTCCATTCCATTTCCTCCTTGCATATTTCCTTGTAGAGGACTTTGTGATGAATCGGAATTTCCCATTCCACCCATCTCATTCATGGCTTTCATTTGATCATTTATTCCACCCAATCCTCCAGCTCCTTCCATACCACCCATTCCACCTGTCTCGCCCATACCAGCTGTTCCTCCATTCATACCCATTCCACCGGCACCTCCCATACCCATTCCACCGGCGCCTCCCATACCATTCATTCCACCCTCGCCACCTGTCTCACCCATACCACCCATTCCTCCAGCTCCTCCCATACTACCCATTCCACCTGCCTCTCCCATTCCACCAATTCCATTTGCATCCCCTGTTCCTGTTCCTTGCGATTGACCTGGATCCATTCCCATGGAGTCCATAAGATTTTGTCTTGTTTGCCCAGTGACAGAGTCATGTTCTTGCGACTTGGGTTGAAGAAAACCAGACAAATCGTTTGACGAACTCCTAGACTTAAAAAGTGAAGACTGTTTAAGCATCGGAATAAATTTGTTTGGGATTATCATCTGTCTCGGATACGATTTCCTTTCGTTGTGGTAATGTTTTGGAAGATGTTTTCCTGTAAAATAAATAACCCTAAAGTTAATTCTTAAACATTAAGAAAGATAACGATCGCCACTTTCTATATAAAGTGAAAGTACTATTTAAAGCTTTCCCACTCAGACTATAGACCGGATTGTCAACGGTACGAGGAGAACTTTGAGGACTTGAAAACCCGGTAAAGTCCGAATTGCAAACTTTTAAATGACTTCTCCAATCGATGCATGTACTCCTAAAAACAATTACGCTTAATACGTGTATTCGCTTTGTTTTCAATACAAACACAGTTCTTTTATTTCAAGTGCTTGACTTTTAAATGCTACTAAAAGTCGATGATTTAAAAAAAAATCGGGTCCTTCGCCCAGTTCATTCCTAGGTTTAGTCCTCTCACGTGATAAAATTCGCCATTTCTGATTAGAGAACTAGCCTGGACAAGGTTTTATATCGTTACTATTATCAAACTAGAGTAACTCAAAAGAAGTATGAGGGTGTGTTTTTCCCACAACACCAAACAGGAAGAATTTTCAAGTGATTATATTTGATAATAGCAAAGATAAATAACCTTCTCCAATAACTCGTTATGCACGTGTGACGCCAAGATAATTAATTTGCATATCAAACAACCCGAAACATCCCAAAAACGAAGCACGAACACGAAAAACTGCAAAAAATGTTACTCTGTCATTTTAAGTTTTCTTTCAAATAATTATACTTCATGCAGTTTCGTTTCGTTTCATAAACAGGAACTTAATTTAACGCATTTGAGTTATTTCAAGTCCTTTCTTTCCCTAAGTCCTTTCTTTTTTTCTTTATAGTCCACTGCACTTACTCCTTTGGTGGAGACAAATGGTTATAAACAATAAAATATATTTTCATTGATTATTTGTTGGGGTTTTTAACATCACAACTCTGAGTTGTCCTCCAGATCCACCGTTTTGACGTCATGCCGGTGCAAAAGGTCTATACCTAGAAGCAACACGGTGGCGTCGTTACGTTTAAAAACAGTTAAAGACCATTCACACTTGTGAGTTATCTCGATCCGACATCGTATGGATAGTGGATCAAGTGAAAAACCGTAGGTGAGAATGCAAATCAGTTATGGCAATCACAAAGTCAGCTATAAGTGCAAAGAGTTCAAAATATATGCGGTTTTAGTTAATCTAATCCCCAAACCTAAAGGTTGTACTTAGGTTGTACCAGAACTAGAGTTTCAACATTAATTAACCTTTATAAGTAAACACTTCATACATGTTAAGAAATTTCTTAAAACTTACCATATGCGCAAGAAAGCAACTGCAACAGAAGGAAAACTTTAGCACCATCCATTCTTGTACAGAAAACTAAACTTTTAAAAATATGGTTTTGCTAATTAGTGTCTCAACTTACTGGTCAATCTAGGTTATCGTTAATCAAATGAACAGTAACTAACAGAAGTTTTAAATAGCTGTCTTTATAATCTTAATAATTGTTACTGCATTGTAACTATATGTGATAAAAATCAATATTGTCGGTAGAGCAAATTAATATTTATGTTAGTAACAAAATAAAACTAAAAAAAAGAAAAAAAGAAATAAAATATTTGAAGGAAATTCAACTGGTAACAAATCTAAATCGTGAACAACATGTAAGTTAATTAATATTTTATCATTCATTTTAAAGTTGCAAAGTTGCAAATGTACCAATTCTATATTGTTGTTTTCAATTTGGCATTAGCCAAAATATAGTGTAAAGCCCTGCACACACGACCAAGTTTGCCTCGGCAAGTTTTTCCATATAACAAGTTTTATGTGCTCGTGTGTACGCCGCAAATGCTGATCATGCCAGCTTTTGGATAAGGGAAACTTGCTGGTGTATACGACGTCAAGAACAACTGCACACAAAGTCAATGAACGTACGTTACTGTGCATGTACTTAACTTCGAAGTAAACTGCAGCTATTTTGTTTAGTTGATATGTTCATTTTTAAATTGATCTTTAAAAGTATAATGGTATAATGAGTTCCACTCAAGGGCTCAGCTCGAAACGTCAGTATTTCGTTATAAAAACTATTCTCGGCAGTTTACTACCTTTTCACATTGCTCCATGTAAAACACTGCCTACACAGCACCATAGGCGGCGGAAGATAGCTTTGGTAGGGAGGGGGGGCTGAACTTCGAGCGCCGATGGCGCGAGAAACCTCTAGGGGGGTCCGGGGGCATGCCCCCCGGAAAATTTTGAAATCTAGAGTCTCTGAAATGGCATTTCCTGCGTTTTGGGGGAAGATTTTACAGAATCCTAAACGTTATAAAACCTTTACCGCCCACAACAATTTTTCCATTATGCTTAGAACTTGCTCAGACGAAAACGGCAATCTTTGGCTCATTCATAATACTTCTGGTCAGCAGTCATCAAATGCTAATACGTGGAGTACTTCATGAAATGAGTTTTGAGCTATCACACGATCACGATTTTTCTTAGGATTGTCACCCTGCAGTGACATGAATTTTCAAAATGCTGTATATCGAAGATGTATAAATATTCAACGTATAATCACCCTTACCTTCGGCGCAAATGCAGGGGGGCTCAGCCCCCACTTTTTCCACTTGGGTTCCGGTTCCGCCGCCTATGCACAGCACTCTACTTAGGCCCCGTTTACACTAGAGCAAAAGTATCCAGATTCACATTGTTTTTCATCCTCATGGGAATAAAATACAATGTGAATCCGAATACTTTTGCTCTAGTATAAATGGGGCCTTAAAGTCACATGCAGTGTCACCATGATATAAACTTGAAAATATTCGTCGACAATTTCAAGTTCACATGATTAAAACTATGATGAATATCACACACGTCAAAGCTTGGACTAAATAGTCCGTAAGAAAAGGCACTATACATGACTTACTACAGTTTTAACGTTTAAAGAATATTATTCCTTTCCTTTGCACACAAATATAATTTTTGTCTCGCGCAAAACTATTAATTAAGCGTTAATTTCATACCTGGTGCTGTGACGCTTACATGGACAGATGTAACTGCTTTTTTTCTGTCAACAAAAATTTGCCTAGTCGGACACATATATTAAATCATTGTGATTATATATACTGTCTGAAATACTGTCGTCGTACGTACATACGAACACGTAAAGCTACCAAGAAATTTGTCAAAGAAAACGTGGTCATATGGGCGGGGCTTAAGACCCTCTGGACGGAATGTTAATTAACCACAACTCGTATTTTATATTTATATTTATATTTAACATTTCCCATCGTTGCCATTCGGAACTTTATTTATATTTCCTCTGGCAGACACCCGGCATGATGGGAAGGATTAACCGATTAAGTCGAAAGAGGACGACACATACAATCATATATATATATAAAATTATATACAATCATATAAATTAGCCCTTAAGGCCTGGCCAAACGCTTTCAACATTTCATTCAACATCTTTCAACATTGTTGAACGCGTGTTGAACGTGTGTTTGAACATGTTCAAATTTCGTTCAACATCATGCAACACCATTCAACAACGTTCAACATCATTCAACAGGGGTGGCCAAACGCTTTCAACATGTTGAATCACGGTTGAATTTAACAATGTTGAATGAAATGTTGAAAGCGTTTGGCCATGCCTTTATGAACTCGTTTTCATGTTTTTATTTATTTATTTATTTATTTATTTATTTATTTATTTATTTATTATGTTTTTGCCAACAGTGTATGAAGAATATTTATACCTTCACACAAATAAATATATACATAATCAAACGACAGACGAACATGCATATAGACAAACTAAACTTTAAGAGAAGTGGCAAGGATAGCCGCAACAGCGTGTGCCAATTACTGCGGTCCCGTACATAAATAGATTAATAAGAGGAAACACAAAAAAAAAACTCAAAAAAAAGTTCAATTCACATCAAAAGAAAAATAAATAAAAGAACGATGAAAATCCGCATAGTAAAAGCTGTCAAGTACAACAGCGAAGGTCACCAAGCAAGCTCCGGGCGGAATTACACTTGAGACAAACTGTTCTCCATGACCGAGTGCAGAGTCCAGCGCGAGAATGTAATAAAATATAATTTGTGACAAATGTGACAAATTCAAAAGAATTTTTACTTTAAAACGAGGTTATAAGGGCTAATTTATATGCACATAAAAGAATTCTAATTCGGCGGCCATTTTTGAATCAGGTCTATTGAAACGCTCATCCGCAAGTCAAAATTTTCATAGACACGAAAAATTACATAAAGACGCTTTACAATAATTACATATATATGTACATCACTGTTCACGCCACTTGCAATTCCCTCCATGACGTAGTAATTCTTGTAAAATAAAAATACATTAAATACTTTACCTTTTTCAAGTCATTCTTTCATTCCTCTCTCTCATGGATTCATGACATCGATAGAAGAAAATACAAATCTCGTTATTTGGTGTAGGTAAAGTTACAACCCGATAACGAAATACGGTGTTACATAAGAGAACGTTTTATCGACAGAAGCAAAGTAATTATAACTTGGACTTGTTCATCCGTAGAGTAGTTTGGACAGGTGGCTGTTATATGTTTTTTTGCCAGTGGCTTAGATGCCAACTGCTTAAAACGGTATATACTCTGATTATATTAGAAAACAAATCAAGTCAGTTGAATCAACACCTTTTGAAGAAAATATTGCTAAATTACGTTAGTTTTCCCTTCAGGTCAAAAAAACAAAATATTAATTTTAAAGAAATCTTATTGTATTAAAATGGTATTCTATATTACGCTGTAGATAGATCTGCAAATAAAAGTCGAGGGCCATTGAGCGTAACACAAAGAGGTAAAGAAGATATGAGATGATAATTTAATACGTACCATGCATGTGTCATGTGACAACAGGCACGTTCTGTGTAAGAATAGACAAAGTAAGTTGATGGAGAAAAGGTCACCACATGCTCGTCCAATGCTTATAGAACTTATCAGTGTGTACCCGCAAAGCCGCATGGTCCTTAACAGCACTAACTCGAATGAGTCAAAATCACAATAATATTTATAAATTCTAGCTAGGCATTGTGAAGCCGCGGTCGAGTAGAGTTTTCTCTAATCATCCGGTATGGTTCGTCAGTCAGAGTATATAGCACCTAATAGCATTATTGTGAATATTGCATTATGATTAAAACAAATATATCTTGTCATTTTTGCTATTCTTCGCACGAGAAGATTTAATCCCTACACCTTCTCTCGTCAAAATGCATACTCTTATCAAAAAAAGAAAAATTCTAATCATTACATGTCCCCTCAAGCCTCGGGAAGCCGTGTAAAAGTCCCTCGTGACTTCCATACACCCTTCCTCGACTTTGGAAGGCATTTAATCAGGTATTACTTACAACAATTTAATGTTCAATATTTAGAGTTCAATATTTTGTCAGTTGCAAGCTGTATTCCTTATGCACGATGAAAATTGCAAACCTTATATAACCTATGCGCTATAAATGTTTTGTTGATGGTTTTTTCAAACAGATTAATAGCTTAGAAACTAATAATTGCAGGACAGTGTAAGTTGGTGTAAAATTGCAAACTAATTCCAGAGCAATAACTCTGACGAAAATCTGAGTCAACAGGCCGAAAGCTTAGCAAATAAATATTTTAAGGTGTTTCCACAAAACCTATTTATATTACATTATCGCCATGAACGTTCAAAGAATTAATTCCAATCTGCAATATGGTGTAAATTTTTTCAAGCTGTATAATTGTAGTCGAGTATAAAGGAAGTCCGCGCAGATAGGTACATATTAATGTTACCATTACAGAATAGAGATGCATTCTAAACAAATCCTAAATTTAATAACATAAAAATGTTACTTTGTGATCATGACTTATTTACATATTTTAACCTTTTAGACGGATATTTTATAAAAATATACCTAAATAATAATAATTAACTAATTAATATAAAAATTGATATTTGTTCTCACAAAACTAATACAATTTTATCGTAATAACAAATAATTATTGTATAACTTCCATGCAAAAATCAGTTTCTCAAAAACAAAGTACTTCACTCTTCCTTTTCTTCAGTGTCATCGTTACTGCTGAGCGTTGTGGCACCGCTGTTTGTTGATGATTTATCTCCAAAATGATTAGTTAAAATAAAGAAGCACAACATAACCAAACAAGCTTCACCAAACATAAGAAAAGCTGCACTAGTTCCTATCTCATGCACCAGAACTCCACCAACTAGTCCTCCTGCTGCATAGCCGAGTCCCCCGTATACACCACTCACAATCCCTTGAAGAGTAGTACCATTTTCGGGGTCGTTCCCAACGTGATAAACGAACGCTGACCAAACTGCAGCAGACGTAATTCCCTGGATTAACTCGATGGGTAAGAACAACCAAGGCTTCTCGCAGTATGAGTAATAAAAGAAACGAATTCCATAACATATAAGGCCCAGGTATATAACACGAGAATGTCCTAGTGCCGTGACAAGACGATGTGATGTATGATAAACAAAGACCTCAGCAGAGGAATTAGTGAGACTAATAATACTAAACAATAACTGAGGGCCACCAAGTTCATGCAAGTGCCAAAACAAAAACGTACCAATAAATCCATAAGCACTGCCACAGAAAAACACTACTAGAATAAACACTGCAGATTCAAATTTAATCCTTTTAGACCGACCATTGGTGTCCGTTCTTACGTTTTTCTCCTTCACTGTGTCACTGAACCGAAACCTCGTTGCCACCACAAAGCATATAGCCATAAGCACGCCGAAACAAATGAAACACGGCAAATAGTTCGTATCCAGAGCACCGTTGCAAGGATTTTTTGTCTTTAGTTCACTTATAGAAGCTCCAACAACAAATGACACAATACCGTAACCAATGGACCCAAAAAGAGCCTGTCTTCCGTATTCATGAGATCGTCCAGCTCCCAGCGACTGCAATGTGGCAATATCAGCCAACGTTTGAGCAGGAGATCCAAATATATATCCTACAATCGTAACTAGAAGTATAGAAAGATACAATGGCGAGGTGTCGGACAGGTGCTTGGATGCATCAGTAACAGATAGTTTGACAGAATGCTGGCGTCTTTCCGATTTCTTTTTGTCCACCGGAGGTGCATAGAACAATGACCAAGGAAGATAGTAGTAGTCTTCACCTTCATCACTCCTTGGGGGATTTACAGACAGTGAAACATCTTTAGGTTTTGAAAACGAGGAGAGATGAGCACTGGTGTTAATAAGAAAGTCATTGACCTCTTGTTTTGGCAACATTCTGCTGCATGCTTGAGGCTTTCCTGAGAGTGGGATGAATGGAATTATGACGTAGCAGGCTGTGTAAGCTGCAATTCCCATTAGGATAACCAAAAGTCTTTTGTTGTAACGTTCGGCGCAAGCACTCCATACGGGAGCAAAGATGAACTGTACGAACGAACGTACCGAAACAATGATCCCAAGTTGACGAGGTGAGATGAAAATCTGTTTGAAATACAAAGCAAGATATGGCGCGACGCAACCAAAAGCGGAAAAGAAAAATAAGTAGAAAAGCTTCGAAACAAACAATCGTTTATCCACAGTTCTACAACATCCAATATCGTTGTTTTGATTTTCGTCAGCCAGTTTCTTGTCAATATTTACCGAATCCTCAGACTTCGGTTCCGATTGACTGACGTCTTCTGATCCTTCTTCTGATCCTTCTTCTTCGTCCACACCAGGCATTTTAAGCACTGTAAGCACAGTTGGCCATAATTGAGCCAAATTTTGTTTTCAGTATGTTTTATTTTAATTTACTGACCCATTTGCTATATAAAAAGACATAAAAATTACTCCAATGTGGCGCCGATCAGAATTTCCGGTACCTGTATATGTGCATTGTTGTTCCTCTGGCTTTTGGTGACAAAATAGACAAAAAAGACTAGCAGGTATTCCCATGCACTCAGTGCAGATTATATTTTTAAAAATTTTCGCCACTTTATACATTTATTTTAGTATAATATTCAATTTGGTGTATACTACAAATGTACAAATAAGAAACAAAGCTTGATTTATAGAAAGTAACTGACGTTACAATAAAATCGACATATACTTGTGGCCCTTAAATACATATGAAAGGAACGTTCTTTATATATAAAACGGTTAGAAAAAAACACCAATACGCGGGTGATTAATTTTACTGGCCAGTATAGGGACTTTAAGATGCTAGGACGACGAAGGCGATTAAAACACAAGATAAATTTTACAGTTTAAAGAAGTCATGGTTAAGGCCTGCGCTAAACGTGGCACAATAGACGAATTTAATTCAGACTGTTTGAATTTTATTCGACAAAACTGCGACGAAAAACTCGATTAAATTCGACATACGAATTAAATTCGTCTCGGCAATTAAATTCGTCTGAGTCAGAGGGATAATGCGACGATAATGCGTGTTCGAGTTACACGACGAATTATCGTCGCGTCGAATTAAATATTTCTCTTCTGTCTGTGACAATTCGGTGCCATGTTTTCAAGGAATCGTTTTGAGACTCAACGACTGAAATTCGACGTTTAACTCGACGTCGCATTTTCGTCGCATTACCGACGAAGTTAATTCGAATTAAATTCGTCAGAATTAAATTCGTCTATTGTGCGACGTTTAGCGCAGGCCTAAGGGGCTGTTTACATGGGAGAAGGGACGTTTGCCGGGACGGGACGTTTGTTGGTATCTCGCCATGCATGTGTATCTCTCTTATTTATCCCGTTGCGTTTATATGCAAAGATGTTTGCCGGGACGTTTTTCATCCCGTCCTGGCAAAGCGGGATCCCATTTTCTCAACCGGGATCCTGGAAAATCCAAGACAACTTTCTCATGTCAACACTCCGTTCCACTTTGCCGGGACGATATTATGCTGACTTAATTGCAAGATTTGTCATGTGATGCAAAAACAAAAATGGCTAGTCGTTTGCCTTGTCCAAACGTTTTCTAAAGAAAAAGAACAGGGTTATTCACAGACGGTCACCCATCCAAGTACTAACCCCGTCCAATCGGTTAACTATTGGTGAGAGGCAGCGCCCTAACAGCACACGCCATCCGTGCTGCCTTAGTATAGTGTATGTCAAACATCTTGAGACGAACCAAATACCCTAGCCTAAAACCACGTAAACCATCGTAGATTTTATAACTACACCTATAGATACTAAAGAAACTCTCAAAAGTACTGTCTGAATACTTAACTATAGATGTTTATAAAGAAGCGACGCAGTTGACACTCTTTCTGCCGAGATCCAGCCTATCATTCAAATCATTTGTAAAATATATCTTTTTTTACAATTATATGCATGCATGCATGTACTTTTTTTAAAGTACAGTTCTACACAAAATGTGATGTTCTAAATCAATTTGTGCAGTTCTACAAACACTAATGTGCAGTTGTAAAATACATGACATATTAATTTTAGAATAATTTTTGTCACCAAAAAAATCATCGAATAATTCAGTAACAATTAGACCAGAGTAGTTCGATGACATATCGGGTAAACCATCATCACAAAAAACGAGATTGTAATTACTTTGCTTCAAATTTGTTGTAGATATATATACTCCATATATAGACATAAGCGAATTCATTTTCTTATCGAAAGTGCCAAACTGAATAATTTTCCGTTACTTTCGTACCAATGTTTTCATCACTTGCTTAAAAATTCTAGGGGACACCATGTTTGATTTTTTAGCCTAGTTTTGCTTGCGGCGTGAATAATATGTCGAGACTTCTGATTGGTCAGAATAGGAATATTCCAGTTATAAGGTTCGTCATTGGATACCGCTACCAGTGGTCTATCACCAATAGACCACTAGTAGCTCAGCGAATCAGAATACCGGATTTGTTATAGACCACTAGTTGCTCGATACTAAGGTTATACCGTACACCATCAGGGGTATCCTCAGGCTAAAGTAAGTAACGCGTCTGCATCACAACGCACATGCATACATTAAAGGATAAACCAACAGCAAACATATAGGCTACAGAGCGTACAAAATTCGGGGACAATAAACTGTCTGATAATTTACGATTGTCAATAATTGGCGACATTTCCACAACCCCTTTATGCTATATATATAATTGTATGAAACTGTTTAAAAATATTGTTAACAAAAAAAATCACACAATAATTAAGACAGTAAAATATCATTTAGATGCAACTATAAAACAGACATTTTAGCAGAAGTATGACATTTTCGGCAACTAGCTGAAAGAATATAATTTTTATTTGCTAAAATGATAGATTACTTTTAAAAATCATAATATTATGTTGGCAAAGCAGTAGTAAATCAAAACAATGGCAACACCACAACCTTTACGATCTTTGCATGTACCAAGCTTTGAATAAATAGAAAAATGTTTCGTAATCAAATGAACAAAAATTTAAATCACATGAACAAACATTAAATTAATAAAATACAACAGAAAACATGATACAATGCTAGCTATAGGTTTACATTAACCAGAGGATCGAGCCTCATTATGGCTCTTGATGAAGTTGTTTTAAGGTCCATAATAGATTATTTTTGGTGGCTATTTTGTTTAACCAGTTCAACAATAAAAACCTTATAATTAATTCAGTTGATGCGAGCATGCAATCCAACCATGTGGCCGTGTCCGCCATCAGAACGAATTACATTATTCACGATAAAACTTAGTAAATAACGAACATGGATACTGAAGAAAAAGGCGAACCTGAAGGAGAGGACCCAGACGAAATTGATGAAAATGAGAAAAAATGCTGTCCAAGAGTCAATCGACAACTTCTGGTACCAAAGTTGTTTTATTTCTTTTTCTTCTCTGGTTGGGGTTCGCTCTTGCCTTACTTGGCTTTGTACTTCAAACAACTTCTGCTTACGCCAACTCAGGTTGGAATTCTAATGGGTCTAAAGCCATTCGTAAATTTTTTGGTGATTCCTATTTGGGGAGCTATTGTTGACCGATTTAACAAAAGTCGACTGGTATTAATATTGTCCTTGATATCATTAATCATTTCGACGTTCGCCATAAGTCTTGTCCCTCCGCCAGTTCAGCGGAAGATTGTAACGACTAGATTTTGTAACGCTACACAGCAGTTCAGCTACAGACTTAGTGACCCAGACAGTGAAATTTCAGAGCCAGAAATTGACAAAATGGTAGAGATGAACAAAGACAAGTATCGCCTAGCCGTAGACAATGCTTTCACAGAAGGCAGTCCTTGGCCTATCAATGCCATAACGAATTTCAAAGGACTCGAGACAGTATACATAGACAGTAAAAACTGTTTTATAACATTATTTCTTATTACATTCTTCGGAACCCTGATTTCGTCTCCTTCGTTGGCATTAGTTGATACCGCAACGATGCAACTTTTGGGTAAAAATACCCACAAGTATGGCATGCAGAGATTGACCGGTTCCATTGGCTGGGGTATTGGTGCCTCAGTAGTCGGTGCCTCACTGAAAACTACTCACAGATGTGACGAAAATCGAAAAGTTGAAGTTGTGGATTTTATCCCTTGTTTCTACACTTTCGCCGGATTGATGAGTACTGCACTCATTCTCGCCTCCAGGTTCAAATTCAATCAAGAGGAAAAAACAGAGCAGAAGCGAGTGGGATTGCGGGTCGGACTTCAAGCGCTTCAAAATAGCAAGTACCTGATGTTTCTCTTCACGGCACTTTATCTTGGATTTTTGATGGCTTTTATCAAAACATTTTTGTTCTGGCATTTAAAAGATCTTGGAGGACCTCAACTGTTGTTTAGCGTCATATCAGCGGTCAATTGCTTCGCGGAAGTTAGCATGTATTTTTTGTCTTCAAGACTTATTAAGTGCATCGGTCACGCAAAGGTTTTGTACTTAGGTCTAATATGTTACGCAATACGTCTGTTTTATTATGCATCTGTTTCCAATCCATGGCTTGTCCTTCCAGTAGAAATTCTTCCCGGTATAACGACAGCTGCTGTGTGGGCTGCGTGCCTTTCTTACGTCAGTCGAAACTCGATGCCTGGCGCAAAGACCACAATGCAGTGCATACTACACGGTGTCCACTGGGGACTCGGGTATGGTGCTGGGGAAATAATTGGGGGACTTTTGGTGCATAGGTTTGGCGCTCCAGCAACATTTGTAATTTTTGGTATTTTGTGCATTCTGATTCTCGTCGTTTATGTGTTAATTGATACTTTTGGAGAAGAACCACAAACGAATTGTTACGAAACAATAGATGAAAGCCCTACCATAAGTGGTGAAACTGCAGGCAAGGACGAAAAGGAAAAGTTAGTCATGTCTGACTAGACAAATAACAAAAGTGTAGAATTAAGGAATTGTTTACATAGGAGGTAAGACGACACACATGAGCAGTATGGGATGTTTTTGTGACCTAATTATAAGAATGTTTTCAGGAGGAGCAGTTGCATAGCATAACAAAGTACTCGGTACAGAATATAGTTTATTGGCATAACCTCACATATAGTGCTTTTCACAAAGTCTACTCTGGTTCCAGAGGTATTCTCCCGTAATTTTATAGCGGTAAGACAGGAAAGGAGAGAAAACCTCTGGTAGGAAGCGGTACCAACCTCACTTTCATGTGATTCAAGCTATATTTGGCTACAAATCTCATAGGCTAATCTGATACAGGTTTAACCAATAATATCAACCTAGTAATAAGAAGTTTAGCGAATCATTTCTGTTTGAGGGTTATCCAATCAGAGATGGTGAACACGTTTTCTTCAGCTAGAATACTATTGGAGCGGTTTAATCAATAATCGCACCGCTTACTACCAGAGGTTTTCCCTCCTCTCTCGTCGTACCGCTATATAATTAAATTACGAAAGAAAACCTTTAGGACCAGGGTATTAATTTGATTGGCTGCTCAATCTCAGAATATCTTGTGCCATTCACGTTCGGTTGAAACAAAATGGCTTCTCGACAAAAAAATGCAACACACTTTTTCTCTAGATTTACGAGAAAGCATTAATGTGGCAAAAATTGTCCTGTCAAGCTGGGACTCATATAGTTAAATGACAGTAGAAATGCATCTATATAAACGGGGTATAAGCACGCAGAAGACATATAAAGTAGTCGTGAACATGCAGTCTCCCGTCTCCAGTGCAAACACGACCAAGAAAAGAATTAATTCTGATAATTTGTAAAACTGTTATATCACCAAAATGAAAGTACAGTATATAGTTATTTAAAAAAAATTTCAAACATCATTTTCAAATTTATTTTACAAAATGTAAGTCAAAACAAAGAGAAAACATTGTCCTACAAATATATTTGTGTATATAGTGCTTAAAAAATAATTTTTGTCTTTTTACTTTTATGCTCGATAATATAGGAGTACAGTACGTCCCCGCATATAAGAAACCAACATATAAGAAACTACAGCCTGCAAGTAGAAAGAATATTTCCTCCTTTGCGTATAAGAAACTGAATAGCCTGATTTAAAAAAAGTCGGTTTCTTATATGCGGGGACGTACTGTACGTACATAATGCACACCTACACCTTACCCTATTCCTCCACCTACATCTACACCTTCACCATAAAGTTACTATATATTTAGTATAGATAAAAGGGGAACCACAGTTCGTTTTGCGCATGCATGTTCTTTGACATTTGTCAGTTGGGGACTCCACGGCGATATACTCGTTCTCATTCTATAGTGAATTGTGTTCTTGTTCGTAAACAAACCAAATCATCAAATAGACCCATAAAACCTCTTCCTCAAGCACTATAGCAGTCGCACGAAACAATATTATGCCACCTGAGATTCTTCTAAAGTATACTTATTTGAAACTTTTCGGAGATGAAGAAAATTAAAAGAAGAGAGCAATCAAAAGACAGATCAGGAAGTTGCTGTAATGTTCCGTAGTGTTATACTTGATATCGCTCTACGTTGCTGGAAACTGAGAGGGATCTGTGGTAAGTCTTGTAAGTCTTTGAATTGATTCGTCCAAGACTTTTATCACAGTGTAGTATCAAAATGTTATAGACCTTATTCCAAAATGGCCGCCGGATTAACTATATACATATAAATTAGCCCTTATGAACTCGTTTTCATGTGGGAAATTCAAAATAATTTTTACTTTAAAACGAGTTTCGATTATGGGTTTTGCCCTGGCTCTTCTTATAATTTTTAGAAAAATATCTGTTTACGTTATAAATTTCTCTGTTGGGCCAGCCATTTTGTTTGCAACTAAACAATGAAAGAAAACCGCAAAATTTTGTGAATTCAATATAACCTGAGGACTAAATTATGTATGAGTGGGACGATGATCAATCTGGAAGAGAGTTTTAAGATTCCGAAAGCGATAATAACAAGAGTGATAACAACATTGAAAACGATGAGTCTATGTCACACGCTCGAGATTACGCTATAAATACGTATCATGTAGGTAATGTAAGATGTATTCTTTCAAAAAGCCATTTATTATATAGATGCGAGTGTTTTACTAGGAAATATACAGTGTCGTATTTTCCATATATCCTCACTAGTGAAGATATCGATGACGTCATTTAGAATTTTACCGCTTTTTGCATGTAATCTATATAATAAAAAGAACATTACACGGTGGCTTGAAGATATGAATTTTATCTTCTCGTGGCAACAACAATATTTTACTCTTTCGCTACGCTCATTCGTAAAATATTGTTTTCCCCCACTCGAAGATAAAATTCATATCTTCGCGCCGCCGTGTAATATCCTCTATATAATAAACTTCTTATTAACCTCGACTGCTTGGTCATTACGGAAAATATCAGACCTCGGTCTTTTATGTACGAACCTCGTTCTACGAGCTCGGTCCGTACTGTCAAGACTTCGGTCTGATATTTTTCCGTAATGACCGCACTCTCGGTTAATAAGAAGTTATTATCAAAATATTATCAAAATTATAAGGACTCGTCAAAACGTAAACAACCCTATGGACATGCGCAAAACGGACTGTTGTCCCCTAATTGATTGCTCGAAATGCTCGTGTGCTAGAATGCCAAGTAAATTTTCAGATCAACTCACGCAATAGTCTACGTCAAAATAAAAACAATAGAAAGCAGCCGGCTGTACTACGATATTTAAAAAAAAACGACGAAAATGTTTCATTTCTTAAAGAATAGAATCTATTACTTTAAATATACCTTATATACTACACGCTACGCATGAAGATACAGTAATTTAGTTTACAATATCCATATTTTATAATTAGTTTTTAACTATACGCATAGGTCTTCCAAATAACAACGTATATAGACTTCATTAAATTTCAGTTCTCTTCTTGTTTGTGATTTTTGCGCCCTCTTGTACAGTACGCAACAAGTAAATACACAACTAAATTTAAAATACTAATAAATGCAAACAAAGCGAAAGTCTTTCTAGATCCGATACTGTGAACAAGTAATCCTCCTAACACCTGACCAGACCCATGACCAAGTCCCCAGTGAAGGCAATGGATAACTCCTAGAAGGTACAAAAGTGATAATTTTGGACCTTAAAATTATATTCAGTGGCAAAGCCATAAACACAGATAGAAATCAACAAACTCAAAATTTTCAAATGTAAACGCCCTTATACAATCTAAAACTTTTACATCTTATTTAACACTTTGAAGCATGACGATGAGTCTTTAAAGTTTATTCTGGCTAACGCAAGACGATTTTATTCAGCACAGGGAGGGGTCCAGGCCTCAAAGTGTAAGAAGTCTTTCATATTCAGCAAAATAACTATACATGTACTTCTACATTTCAAATAGGAAGCTTTATATTCGCAATTGCATAAATGTTAATCACACGTCTCCATTACCAAGGTTTCAGAATTGTTAATATTCTTAATATAACACGCATTGCATTTATGAATTAGGTATATTCCACACATGCACACAGCTTTCCACTAGTGAAATACAAGAGATATAAATTTCGTAAGAAAACATTAAGATAAGAAATAAGAAAGACAAGAAACAATAATCAGGGTGGCCGAAAAGTATTGTGTGGCCTGAGGCAAAATATCGATTTGGGCGCCTGATGACGTCACATATGTAATAGGTGTTCTCGTTCTCTGGCCCGCGCTTTCTTACGTCAAAAACTCGAATCTTAAAAATGAAGGGGCCTTCTCAAATTAAGGCCCAGGGCAGCTTGCCTCTCAGCACACACCACACTCCTTGTCCGGCAACCTTGACTATAGTTAATGACTCACCTTGAAGTGTGACCGCCGATTCCTTTGCTGTAGTAAGACCCACATGAGACATGATGGCGGACCAAAGAGCAGCAGTTGTTATGCCAGAAAGTGGTTCCACAATAAGAACAAGCCAAGGTTTATTGACGAAAGCGTAATATAGAAATCGAATGGCGTAGCACAGCAGCCCAATACAGAGCACACGAATACTCCCTAACCGTTTAATAAATATTGAGGAAAAGAAATACATCAACACTTCAACTGAGCAGTTGACTGCGGATATAATGCTAAATAGAAACTGAGTACCACCCAAGTCTTTAAGATACCAAAAAAGGAACGTTTTGATAAACGACATAGCAACACCGTCGAAGAAAACGGTGAAAAGGAATATGAGGTAATTGGAATTCAGGAGCACTTGGCGAAGGGATGTAAGCAACCGAGAAGATTCTTCCTTACAACTAAGCTCTAGTTTTGTGTTGAATTGAAGGCGACTGCCAGCAATAATAGCGAGAAACAGCAGCACAGCGTATATATAAAAACACACATAATAATTCACTTGTTTTTCTTCACCAGGACATAGATTTGTCCGACTTATAGACGCTCCTACTATAAATGCAGCTAGGCCATTGCCAGCCGATCCCCACAACCGTTGCTTTCCGTATTTGTGAGTGTCGGAGTTCTTCGCCAGAAGTTCGACGGTTGCTGAGTCCGCCAAGCTAAGGCAAGGGCATGAAAATACTGTTCCACAAACTGTTACCAAGAATAAAAATAAAAAAAGATTGAAATGACTGTGAGTTGCACCAGAATCTTTCAGTGTTACTGTAAACGACGGCGTATCAAACCCTGCCTCGTCGCTTGAGTCCCGAGTTTTAAACCCACCATTTTGTTGAATACTTAAATATTCGGAATCCATTGTTTGATTAAACATCGATACCCCATCAACTGGATAGCTTCGTTTTGTTGTAACTGTGCTGTGTATCCGACAAATATCGCCTGGAGCCATGGATATGGTTAACATTGTAGCAATTAGGGCAGTCGATGACATAATGAATACAAGTCTCCCAACCTTAAATTTGTCTACCAGCATGCTCCATAGTGGTATAATAAGAAAGGCAACGTACATCTTTGCTCCGGATACAAGCCCAGCCTCCGCAGCTGATAGATGAAGTTGTTTGTAATACAACGCGAGGTAGGGCATTAAAGAACCTTGGGCAGAAAAAAAGAAAAAGTAGAAAAGTTTCGGAGCAATAAACTGCCGGTTTACACACTCGCTGTAATTTCGTCGGCTATTGTCCTTTTCATCTTCTTCAAGTAAAGAGACAACCTCGTCGTCGTTATGATCGACCTCTTTCATCATGTCTGGTTCAGGTTAGAGTTTAGGTTTAGAGAGACATTAATTTGGGTCAACGTATATCCTGTGTTGTGTGTTAGATCTTCTACAGCGTAATTTATACATTGCTGATAGAATCTTTGATACACAACTTAGAGATTGCACCTGTTATAATGAAACGGGTATCCTCGTGGTTTGATGAAAAGATTCGTTGACTCAGTTTTATTAGTCTCACGAAACAATGTTATACCTGTCTAATGGCTTGAATATTGTTGGCAATGGTTATTTAATATAATAGTACAATCTTCAAGGCATAAACACTATACGATAGTAAGTAAAAGTAAGTGAGTAAGCGACTATTTAAAGAGTGACACGTGACAGTATTTTGGATACTGATAACCAATAGTGGCCCTCAAATGGAGATCATCTGTTTGTAAATTGCTGTAATAAGAATTTAAGATGCAAGAGTTCTTATTTGAAAAAAAATACTAATCCAACCAGCAAAACTAAATACCCCGCTGGCATGAAAACATTGTTGCAAAAACTGCTACCTGTTTGTAAAAATCTTCCATACTTTTCGATATGCAAAAAATGCATTGAAGATACGTGAAATCGTCTTCCCATAAAGGAAAAAAGATGTTGGCACAAACCCAGAAGTCAACCTTGCTATCCATAAGGTTTTGTTTTAATTTTCTGAATAATGTAGTGTGCACTAGGCACTGAGCGCTGTATGTTTATATCCATACATTTTCGGTAAACACGTTTCCCAATTTTGCAAGGCGTTAGGGCACAACGAATTAAGGCAGAGCATGGCAAAAAGGGTTAATTGTGCATGTATACATGATGCTATGTAGACAGTTCGTTTATATAAAAAAGTATTAAACGTGATGAACATAAACTTGACCAGAGTAAATCAGGCACGTCAATTTTTTGTACAGTATATGTATCAAGTTTAGTGTTACCGCATACCTATGCAGCAACTCTAAAAGTCCAGATTTAAACAGATGCATGTACAATGTACATGTAACCATATACTTTTTTTATTAAAAATGCGTTTGCATTTTGACTGATTCATCTTACATGTCGCTAAATTGCAAATTATATGTTACTAAACACTGACTGTCCAATGCTGCACACAATATATATTGTATACTACTACACAATCATGCAGTACGTACGCACATAAAATAAACTGTTTTCAATTAGTCAGTGCATGCATGCATTTATGCTGT
This sequence comes from Corallium rubrum, assembly GCA_964035015.1. Lineage (NCBI taxonomy): Eukaryota > Metazoa > Cnidaria > Anthozoa > Scleralcyonacea > Coralliidae > Corallium > Corallium rubrum. The sequence continues at coordinate 4,966,895 of OZ035998.1, forward strand.
ATTTGAACTCTTTGCCTACCGTATTGTTCGTTTTCGAACTTATTTAGTTCTCAAGAGGAGAGCCCTCGGTAGTGAAAGGGTTAAAGCCTGGTTTTCATTTTCCTGGATTTGTGATTTAGATGCATGTTAAGTAAAAGAATAAAAGCACTGCTTTTCTGCATTGTTCTTTATTACTTAACATGCTGCTGCACTTCCCGTTTTAACATGCATCTAAATCACAAATCGCCGACGATCGGCGACATATGAAAACCAGGCTTAAACATGCATTCTGCTTAATATTGCAATATTGTTAACCTTCACGTTATATGTCATACACGAGGAGGAGGGTTTCATCAGGATTTCCAAACACCGAGACTTTTGTTGAAAACCGAGGCGAAGCCGAGGTGTTTGGAATCCTGATGAGACACTCTTCCGAGTGTATGATATAGCTTCTCAAACAAATCAGTATTTTAAGAGAAAATCGAGGCAAAAGTTGGCTTAATTTATGTAATTTCTTCCTCCGATATCAAAACCTCCGTCTCGGTACTGATTTCCTTTGTTTTCGGTTCATGAATTATTAATGATTTGAGAATTCCAATGTAACATTTTAGCAATAGTAAATTAAACTGCCCCCGCCGGCATATGACCTATCAAGACTTATTTCATCAAAACTAATTCTTGACGCCTACTTTATCTAAAAAAAACAACACATTAAAACAAAATATAAACGGTATCTCATATTTTTCCTCGCTCGTGTGATTTTGTTTAATTTTTCTGCGCATACTGATAGATGTGCATACTGTTGTTCGCGTATATTACAAGTGAACATATTAAACGTATGCAACATAATAAGTATCTACATAAAAATTTGACGGACACTTACCAAAATACTCATGACATGAAAGTAACACATGGTATTCTGTTCGAGTTTAATGCGACTCCAAATAGCAAACATCCTTAAAATAAAAAAGTTAAAAAAATTAAAAAATTGGAATAAAATAATATAGTACTCAAAGCCATGCCATAGGTATGCTATTTATCGACTGATAGCGAGTAGCAAATTGAGCGCCAGTTCCCACGCGGTCCCAAGTACTGAGAAACACATATTAGTTTCTTCTACATAGAGATTAAAAGTATGAGCTCGAATTGATAGATTACTTTAGCACGGAACGTGCCCTCATCAACTATTAAACAATTATTAGATGAGGCTTAGCATAATTCTCGGACTATGATATCATGCATAAGCCGAATCCAATAACTGTTTTATTATACATTCAAACAATTGAACTAACATGCAAGCAAAATCTGCCTACTGCAAGCCATTTTGCTATTTTGTAATTTTCGCGCGCTTTGAGGTAAGTGACGTCCAACCTCGTACCCAGGGCACTCCCGCCGTACATGCAAAAATACCCTGGGTACGAGGTTAACGTCATCAACGCCCACTATTCGACGGAAATGACGTCACAGCCGTACAATAATTTACATTGTTATATAGCTAGAGTTTCACTGGATACAACGATGACTGTCATTGGTTGGTTTATGGTCAGATGACGTTAGCTAAATTTCAATGTCTACCGAGCGGGCAACAATTGAGAACTTATTGCCTACTCAGGCAATAATTTTTCAATTGTTGCCCGCTAGAACTTTGAACTCTTCACGGCATCCTATAAACAAAAGCTAGCTTGTTTGATACGAAAAAAAAGAATATTTAGAGGTCTTCAAAGCATGTGTGAAGATTAACTGGAGAAATGTATTGCTGTTCTTCTGTTCTGAGACTGATATTTGTTTGGTTGAAGTGTAATTACGGAGCCAGGCGAAATGTTTTGGTAAGTCTTAATAGCGTTTGTCTTTTGTGTATTTTCCCTTGATAAACGTCGTTATTCAGCGAAACTCAAGCTATATAACAAAACACTTAATGTCTGCTCCCTAGGGAAACAATTAGTTTTGTTTTCCCTCGAGTCTCGGTGTTTCCCTCGAATTCGTCTCGGGAAATATCAAGACTCTCGGGAAAACAAAACTAAATTTTCCCTCGGGAGCAGGCATTAAGTGCATAATATTTGGCGGAAATGACGTAACAGCTGCCGGACATTTAGAATTAACTAGATATATGTTGACCAATAAGAAACGAGAATGAAGTTTGAATGTATTATTGTGTATAATAATAATCAACCAACTGTAGTCTATCAACCAATGGTGTACTTTGATTGCAGGTTACACTATTTTGAGTGCAGAGTGAATAAATAAATCGGAACATTTTCCTACACCGACTATAGGTAACGACCAGGCTATAAATTGGCACGTGATATAGATAGCCACGCCATGCAGACAAGAAAAGTGGTGATTGGTAGTGCTTTTGGTCGTAACAATTAGTCTAAAGAGGTATAAGCATGCTTAATATGCACAAATTCCTGAGCTAGGGTTAGAGTTTGTGTTACGATCAGCTAAGCTTCATAAAGTACGTAATTAGTTATTTTGGATATGACATATAACCATCTTCGTCCTCATGACATGACCTTAGACACAAGTTCTGGCTTGAAATGTGGTCAAAAGCACCTATAGCCTTAGCAGCAATTGACATAGAGTTGAACTTTACGACCACACAAATAGTGCCAAATTCGTTCCCAGGGCCTTTTCGGGGGAGAAGGACTTGTGAGGTTGTAAAAACACAAAAGATATAATTACCCAGATGTTGTTGATATACGATCTTAGATGTAGAGTGCTGGGTTGCTAAGCACGCTTCAAAGTGGCGGCCTTCATTTGTCAAATATATTTAGAATGAGATGTACTTTCGAAGCTTGAAAAGCTGTCAGTATCGACTATATTTACTTTTTATTTTTTATTAATAATAAGAAAAACAACATGTACTTCTGAAATGAACTTCTTCTTTAATCATGTATAAATCATAGCTGTATGCTTGCCAAAACTACCCGATTTTTATAAAAAAAAAACCTATAGGCAGTCAACAAGCGTAGCGCGTGCATCATTATATATGCAGCCACCAATGTAGCCGTATAAAAATTAGACATTGAACTGGCTTGTTCTCGGGGGTAACCTTTGGTAAATTCTGACATAGAAAAGCTCTTAAAATATATAAAAGCTCGATGTTTACTTGGAGAAATGGCAAAAGGAATACAGAAAAGTAAAACTGCACCCTTTATCACAGTGAGACTAAGACAGCAGCTTCTGTTCAAAAAACACCCAGCATAATCTATCGTAGGGGCTGTTCATATGAAGGGGGCTAGCCCGGTTACCGCGCTTATTTATGTCATGAAAATCTTATTACGACTATTTGAGAAATGCAAAATTGCATAGATAGATAAATAAATCGTTTATTGAATAATCACAACACTTTGCAGTCTAAGCGACTGAATTACATGTGAAATTTACAATATGAAAAAGGAAACTATAAAAATATATAAGAATATAAGAATAAAAAAAGTGTTATATATATACAATAATAATATATACAAGAGTAAATATGTATTATTTACAAACTATGGCTTATTATAAAGGAGTTCTTATATCGATTGGTTCTACACACAGGAGTGTTAAAAGTTCTCTTTGATCGTAATTGTCTGATATGTTCTGCTTTAGGTGGTAACAGGACAGCCAGCTTGCGGTCTTTCGTGTTTTGTATATCGTTGAATAGATCAGCACATAGCATAACGAAGAAAAGTTGGCTTGACGAGAAATAATGGTCACGCATGCGCGTAATGCATGCCCACTTACAAAAATTTTGACTAGAAAAGTTCTGCAAGATTAATAGGACTTACATAGAGGATGAGTGAAACAATCGTCGTAGCAGTGTCAATTTTTAAATTATCTCAAATGTTTCAATCTGAATCGTATAGTGCAACACATCTGCGATATAAATATCATGAGCGATATGCCACAGATATTAAATCCGTTGCGGTTTTTGATATACTATTTTGAGCACAAGTCTAACATAAGCCAATATGGTGAATACGCAAATTGTACCAACCTTGCTGTTCACGTTATCGAAAATCAAACAGAGGTATACTATTTCCGTACAAGTTTCGATCTGATTCGGCTACTATAAAGATCCGTCTTTTCGATGATATTCTTCATTTCTAGCCTGTATTTGTCGTTGTTGCGGTTTTCAATCTCAAAGCTTCAGTATTTTCTGATCATCGAATGAAGATTTCATCCAACATTGCATAAATTAGTTGTCCTCTTTTCTTCTGAACCGCGGAACTGTGACGACCGCACGACATAGGCACTAGTTTAATAGGGCTTTAGCTCCGCCTCTCCATGTCCACCATTTCTCGCCATGGTTTGTTTACTTTTTCTGTAGGTATAGCACACGGGGTATTATAATTCCTTTTTGTAGTCATAGAAAGATTTTCGTGACATCAAATCTTCCCGGTAACCGGGCCAGCCCGCCTCAAATGAACAGCCCTTAAGGGGCCGATTACATGATGCGGGCTAGCCCCGGCTAACCGGGCTGACTCGTGTCACGAAATTCTTTCCTCGGCCGCAAAAGAAGATTTTAATCATCGTTAGGATTCGTTTAAATCTAAACTAAACCAATTCTTCTTTGTACATTTAGTTTATGCGAGTTTCAAAACCACAGTACGATCCTAATCAATCGCGTGCGCCGGGCTAGCCCGGTTAACCGGGCTCATGTAAACAGCCCCTAAGTTTATGAGTAGGGCACGTGACCGATGTAGATTAGTTCCTGTTGATTTTCTTTCTGGTGGCCAGCACATTTTGACATTCAAATAATGTCACCGGTTAAAATCAAACTACATATTGCCACGCCTAATACAACATATCTGAAATGACCATAAAATAGCACATCATGATTGTTCAACAAAATACAAGACGACGCCGATGAGGAAAAAATGTAATGCATGACAAAGTAATTGGTAAAGACCAAATGTTTTCACGGGTGTTTTGCAATAACAACGGATAATTTTCGCTCTAATGCTTTATTGCTTACGGATGAACGACGCTGACAGGTTACACCGCCAAAAGTCGCTTAGGAGCGGAACAACGAGTTCGTGTCATGTAAGTCCAGCTTTATAATGCTTTAATTATTCTAAACGTTTCTTATGTAAGTACATAACACGATATTAATATTATAGCTAAATGAAAAAAAAATTGGGACAGTCTTAGTCAGTAAACATATTAAGTATGCTTCGTTGCTTTGTAATGCTCCTTAAACATGTTCATCCATGCATCAGTAACTAAATCAAAAACCGTGAATGTTTGAGATATAAAATGTTTATAAAATGTTTGTCAAACTAATGTGGCCAAGCTAACACCTAAATGCTTAAGATCTCTAACCGTTAACAATATATTTGGATAAAATTTGCTGAATGTCACACGTATTATATGATAAATTCACAAAAAAATTAAAGAAAGTATAAAGCTTACGTACGTTTTAGTTCAATCTTAGAACATCCTATATAAGCTAAAATGCCATATCCATGTAAGTATATAATGATATACAATATTTTAAATACAAAAAAGAAACATTGATAGGCATTTATTGTTATTCCGTTATTTATAAAGTATGGTATATATTATAATAGGTTGTAAAAGCGCTACAGCGGTCTCGATCAAACTATTTGACACATGCATGCATGGACCGTTGTGTTCAGTAGTACAACTTCATTTAATTTATTACAAAAAAGTATACATGTATAGATACAACGACAAAATAGAAGAAAAAATATATACAATGGGAGGGTATCCGGAATAGCAGCGCCAAATAATACCTATAACAAGAAACTCTAAGATACGTACTGGAATAAAAATTATCTAAACTCCTGTCCTGTGATTCATTATTTTGGTGTCATTCAGTTATTTTGTTTTAATAAAACAAATCATAGACCCTATGAACAAATTGAATGATATATGTTTGGTAACCCTGATCTACAGTGGGTCTAATTTCTAAACCTTGACATCGCAACAAAGACGAAATTCAAGTTAGAATTATGGTAGTTAGAGCAAAGGCCATTTACTTTAAGACCCCGTTTACACGGTACCGGACGAATACGGAACCGGTCTCGAATTCATACGGTTCCGCCTGTTTACACGGAAGAAAAATTCGGAAACGGTCTCGAATTCATACGGTTCCGCCTGTTTACACGGAAGAAAAATTCCGAAACGGTCTCGAATTCGTACGGTTCCGCCTGTTTTAATACACGGAAGAAAAATTCGGAACCGGTCTCGAATTCGTCCGGTATCGCGTGTAAACGTAGCCTAAATAAAGTTTTAAATGATTCTTGCTGAACCCTTGATGTATCTGATGTAAACACATCACAATAATTAATGTCATATACTGGCAAATAAATTAATTACTGTCTAAAATTCACTGCCCCATAATAATTATTCAAAACATCACAACACATCACACTTCTCTGAAGACGACTCGAAAATACGGGCGAAAAGCTCAGAATTTAAATAAAAACATGGTGTGACTTACAAATAGTGTTATGTTTAATAAATCAAAAATTATTAAATCAAACATCAAAATATCAATACAATAACGCCATTCCTTACATTTAGTTTATTACACCTTCATTACATTTAGGATAACACAATCGTGTGATGGTAACAGACAGTGCCGAAAAAAGTCAAGAAAATAAGGATGATTGCGAAAAGGCGTCGAACACCAAGGAGATTCCAAGATGGAATGGCGTAACGAATATCTCTTGTCCTAGACTAAATGAACTGTTTTGTTGTCAAAAAGTTGCCCACTCAGTTTTGTTCTACATACTGATTTTTCTATTTGTTCTGGTTTTTGTCTACATCCTTCGCAAGCTTGTTTCTTTGCCAGGCGGTCATACAAAGCACAACAGTCGTAAACCAAATAACGATTCAACGGCAACAGCGGTATACAATCATTCCAGGGACTCAATACCAAAACGACTTCCAACAAAATGGCCAAAAATAGACACAATTACTGATCATTTGGCTGCACATCTGACAGAAACAACTACATCGAAGGACAAAAACAGTGGAATTTACAATGTGCCTGGAGGAAGTGGACAAAGTTATGGATGGTCGGGGTTCTACAACAACAATCCGAAACCCAAGATTGGAAGTACGTCGACTGGTAACTTGGAAGGTCTTCAGAAACACGATAAAGATTACGGAACAGTTTATCCTATGACACCAGAACCACAGGGAAACGCAAGAGAATACGACAACAAAATACTGGCAACCTCTCCATCAGTAACAAATCCAGATAGTGCACACGCATCATCGAATTTTGGAAGCGATATTTCTCAATGGTCAGCTTGGAATTACCCTGAAAGTAGTGGATTTAGAAAAGAAAGTACTGATTCCTCTTCTTTGAATAATCAAGAAACTAGTCGTGTTGAGAACAAGCCTAGTGAATGGTCTGGGTGGGAAAATTCCAGAAATAGTGGCTTCAAAAACACAGATTCAAATTGGCCAACATGGGGAAACCTTGAAAGTACCGTCCAGGAGAAAAATCAACCTCGTTCGCCCGCGTGGAGCTTCTCTGGTTACAGTGGTTCTGACTTAGTGGAAGGAGGTAAAGCAAGATCACAACAAAATAGTGGTTCACAATTGCGTAGTCACGTTCCCACTCCAATGGCAAATGGTGGTAACTATGGTAAATGGGATTATACAAGTTCACCATGGGTTAAATGGGGTTCTAGTTGGCTGCCTGGAAGCGGGTTTGGTTGGTTTCGGGCAGGCGATCAAGATTCAAAAAGTTTTTATGGATCTCAATCTTCGTCTCCAAGAAACCGCTTTTACTCTAACGAAGCATCTGGGAAATGGGCTTACGCTGACCATGTCAGAAGTACCTATAAAGATAATAATAATAATCCCGCTGGCCAAACGGACGACAGTTCCAACCCAGGCTATTCCGGCTACAATAAAGCCACCAGTGCAAATACCTGGAACCCCTACTACAACAACAGAGAAATTAATCACACTGAAGATTGGGGCAACTTTAATATTTTCAATGACCAAAATAATGGAGTGCCAAAGATGTCCAGCAATTCCGGAGGGCAAGATTATTTTGAAAGCTCTAGTCCTTCTGCGACAACAAACAACAAAAGAGTTAATGAACAATACCAGTTTTCTCCTAAAGTTGCACAAGAGGAAACCGATGATAGGATTCATAGATGGCCACTAGAAGAAGGGCGTTTAGAAGAGTCGGTTAATAAACTTTCAAGTACATCACCTAAACGTAAGAAATCAAAACACAGACGCCCTTTTAAACATAAGTCACAACAAGGGTCCATTGGGCAGATGCAACATAAACCTAGCAGACCAAAAGGAAAGCACAAGAAAAGTAATGAGTTTCATTCATGGAGGCAGAAGAAGAAAATGAATCATGCCAAGCAAACTCAAGAGGGTAATCATTTCAAGAAATCAAAGATTCCGCATCACGGTGTATTAAAGAGTCGCCTGAGAAGACGTAAACTGAAGGTAAAGGCAAGGGTAACGTCGAAAGTAAAAGGGGCAAAAGTAAAAGGTAAAACAAATAAATTATCAGCCAAGGTAAGTCGTTTAAAAACGCCATTAGTCAGCAAACGACGGCGGATGAAAACATCAATTAACAAACATAAGTCTAAAAATTCCAGGGAGAGTTTTCCAAGTTACGCTACGTATAAGAATTTTATCAAAAGAAACCAAACAAGCGATACTCTGGTAGGAAAATGGCATCGCACGATACACCGCGTAAAACGTTGTAAAACGTTATCAAAAATTAAAATAAAAGGGAAAGTACAATTAAGCAGGCAATACTTGCATCGTAAACGTAAGTACAAATACACGGTACTTTCGTGCAGGTACGTTAACAACGAAGACGACGAAAACGACGGTACGGATGACGGAGGCGATGAACGTGATGTATTGCGTTCAGAAAATCAAATTTGTCGAGAGTTTTGGTTCATTACAAATGGGAAAATTTTACTTAGAAAAATAACTAAGCACCACAGTCAAAATACTTACACGGTAATACTGTGTAAAAAAGGAAGTGTTGCCGGAGAGAGCAAAGTTAACCCGATTGAAACTCTTGGCAACAATGACAATGACGATAGCAACAATGAAGACGACACTGACGCACATAAGAAAACCGGAAACGACAGTCACAATAACAATTATCAAGACCTTAACGCTGACGACACTGACGATACAGGCACATCTAAGGGCACTGGAAATGAAAACAGTGATCGCGATGACGATGATAGTGATATTGATGACGATATTACAGACAAAAATAAGGAAACTGAAAATAAGAAGAATAAGAATTCTGACAGTGATGACAAAACTGTCACGAATAAGAAGACTGGAAACGAAGGTGTCGACGACGATGACAAAGACTTTGACGAAGACGACGTCAACAACCACGGTTCGGACAAAACAAAGAAGTCTGAAAAGAAAAAGTTAAATGACGATAATGATTTTGACGACGATGACTTTGATAAGGCCACCGATAATGATAACGACAAGAAAAACACGGACACGTATGATAGCACGACTGATACCAACGATGAACTCACGAATACACTATCGGGCGATGATCGGTCGGCAAACAACGAACGCAACGATGATTCGATAGAAAACGACGATGATCTAGATGACATTGATATTGATATTGATGATGAAGAAGATGACGTTGACGCAAAAAACAAAAATTCACGACACCGCAAAAATAGAAACTCGCATAAAGGAAGAAAACTAATAAAAAATAAATCCCAAATAGAAACGCCGAAAAGCAGTGTTAAGAAATCATTTATACCAAAACGTTACCGTACACATAAAGTCATAAAGAAACTTAAACATAAAATGACTTCGAAAACTGACGCTACATATGACAACAGTGACGTATACGAACGTATACTCAAAGGACTGACAGAAGACGATAACACAAATGACAAAAACCCTGCTCTTGCCAAACTTATTACCGCTATTTCGCAAGAAAATCTAAATTCAAAGATCATTTCGAAACAAGTAAACAATAAAAAGTTGCATCCACACTCACGAAAAAAAAAGAACAAGCGCAAAAACGTGAAAGTTAAAAAGAACCAGACACTGACTTTTCATGCAGCTGGTATTAAAAATGCTAACAACATCAAAAGCTTTTTGCAAAATCTTCTTACTAACTCTAACAATCTTCAAAGTCATTCACAGGTTGAAAGAAAGCAGCCAACGCCAGATTATGGGCCAACAAAAGAAACAAAAGAAGCAAGGTCAGAAACCGTTTCAACAAAACCATCACCTCAAACTGACACAAAAGATCTGTTAAAATTGCTTCTTCCAAATATTATTTCAAAATCCACCAGCCTGCAGACAACAGCAGTACCAAGTCCCACTCCACAACCAACAAAGGCAACCACGCATAAATTTGACGATGACTTGCCAATTCGAAACCTTTTAAATAAACTTGGCATGCAAAGCAATTTAAAGGGGGAAGTAAAAACTGCGCTGCAAAGACTACTTCCGAGCGAAAGAATGAAAAACAACTTAAGCACAGACGAGACGATTGATACTAAGGGTACCTCTGTAGTAACAACAGGATTAAAGCATTCTCAAGCCCAGCAAAAACTGCTAGATTTTAATCACCCCCAACCATCATCATTGAATTCCAAAGCGCAGCTGCCTGGACTAACGAAATCCGCGGATAATGCTCTACCTTCTGCCATTCCAACTACCATACCATCGCAGAATTACCTTTCCCCTCTACGTTCTCCAAACCCATCAACATTAACCACCAAAAACAAAAACGCTGTCGTAGCTCCAACTCCACAGGGACCTGTAGATGAAACAGCAAATCAACTTCGTTTTGGTTACTCGGCGTACCGCTCAAGCAACACCAATCCATATTCGTACCAGACGCCGACGACGAATGTACTTTGTTTCGGGGATAGTCTAACGAGTGGCTACTACAACCATGGGCGCGGGAAACACCCATACAGTATTCGATTAAACCAACTTCTTAACGCAGGAGGAAGGCATCGTTACAAGATCGTTACACGGGGTGTGGTGGGCGAAATGGCCCACGGAAGTATGGCCAAAAGATTACCCAAAATACTAAATGACGGTACACATTTTGACTGGGTAATCATCCTAGGAGGCACTAACGACGTGGCTCACGTGAAGAACTTTGGAGATGATGAAGAATTCACCAGAGAGTTAATAAGTATATGGAGTCCAAAGATTGTAAATGACATTGAAAAGCTGCACGGAATTGCGCGACGCTATGGCGCTAGAACTGTCATTTTGACTATTCCAGAGACAGCATACGAACTTTGGCCTGAATTTCAATCAATACGTAACATGAGACTAAGCGTAAACGCAGCTCTTCGAAAGTATGCCAGTCAAGTACGAGATACTACCGTCCTGTGTGATCTCGCATATAAATTACCGCGGAGTACCCTCTCCAAAGATCTTCAGAAGTTTTATTGGAATGATCACATTCATTTAAATCCTGTAGGGTACAACAGAATGGCCGAAGTTATTAGCCAGTGTATTCAACCATACTTGACAAAATAATTAAACTTTGCACGTAACGTGACTAGGAGTATTGGATAGTTATAAATGGAAAGCTTTAGATTGAGAATGGTACGTTTGTTCTTCAGTAAAATATAGCGCAATATAGGAGATATAATGTACAGTAGTAGTACAATTATAGAAATGTCATTTTGTGTCATCCAAATTGGTCATCCCTTTTAAGATAAAGCCGAAGTGTCTTAACCACCAGTGTCCCAAAGTACAACCACAGTCATGGTACAATTAAGTTGCCCAAATTTCTTATCTGAACAACAAAGTTTGGCTTCATATCATAAACAAAACGCGTTATGTACCAGGGGGCAGTTGTATAAAACTCTTAACTAAACAACAGTTTAAATAATATTTATAACTTCTCAAACTCTGGTCTTGATTGGCTAGAATTAAGTTATAGTTAACTACTTTTATACAAATGGGTCCAGAGTTGCAGTAGAAATATCTCACATTTGTGTACAACTTCAAAGCTCTTGGGAAAGAATTTACTAGTTAGCTAATACACAGGGGTGCATGTTAAATACAATTTGTAGAATCCCAATCTGGAAGGTAGAAAAAGTGGACTTTGACAAATGATATATAACAATACTTCATATCTGCGGAAGTGCAGTCCAAATATGTACTACTCGTTTTGTATGTTACTTTAATTAAGAAAATAACTGCATGAACATCAAAGAGGATCAAAATACTTAGACTTTTTGTATTATTTTATATTTATTAATATGTATAATAGCATTTATTAAAGTTTATAATAAAAAAAATATTATACTAAACAGAATAGTAGCTTTACCACTTATGACAGCATTTATAAAGTCAGCTATATTCTATATCTACTACTACCTTCTTTCTTTTTGACTTTCCTGGAATTGCTTTAATTCTAATTTTAGTGCCTTCAAATCATCTGCCTCCAAAATTGAAAGCCCCCAATGCATTTTTTTTGTCCTCTATCTTGTCCAGATGTTTCGCATTTGGTATATGTTTGTTGAGGTTTGACTGTAAAAAATTGCTTTTGAAGATGTTGTTGTACATGCATGAACTTTTTATTTTAGTCACGTGACCAGCTACAATATCACTGTTTTCTCTAAGACAATGCAAGCTTTGAAAATCAAAATTCCAAGATTTCACTTAAAACATCAACCTAGCTATGTCCATTTTGTGAGAAAATATTGTACTGAAACCTTTTTGTCTCTTCTTCTTCTTTGGAATTCAGCTTGGTGTAAAATAGACCAATTTCCAAAAGTACACATAGCTAATACTGGGAAAAGATCTGTATTTCACACTTTGGTCTTGTAAACCAAAATATTGAGGGCTCCACAATATAAAATAATATCCCCATTGAAATTACTTGACTGCAGTTGGGCATTTTACTTGTTTCTCAAAAATTAGGTTTGCATCATGTACAGTAGTTCCATAAAATATCCATAATCCCCCCACGGAAGGCATGCAATATGTCTAGTAACCCCCCACCCCACCCCATCTTAATTTATAACCATTAAATACCCATCACTCTTAGCATCAAACACCCCCTCCCCCAGAATTTTTAAATACATAGCTTCTGTCTGTGTGTAAGTGGGGGAGGGGAGGGGTTATACTGTAGATATTTTCTGGAACGACTGGAACTACACATTCGCAAAATGCCATTCAAATAAAAAATATGCATGTTTATTAGTGCTGATACTAAAATATTTATTGGATGAGACAAGTTCAATAATTTTGAATAAATTTGACCCTTGGCTACTGTCTCAGACAGCCAATCACGATGAAGCCATGCAATTCCCCCCCCCCCTGGTAATTCATGTGCATAACTTGACTGTCCCACCCCGGGCAGGAGCATGTTTTGTTCAAATCAGAACACAAACTCGTCACCACGGCTCTGAGGACATTTGAAACTGATGGATTTGAGAAGGGTAATGGGTTCGTACATGGCAAAAATTCCACAAGTTGTCAACAAATCGTATTCTATGGCAAGCCCAACCTTCGTGCTATGCACTCGTGATGAATTATGGTTGAGCGACAATTTTGAGTGGAGAGGTTTGACTTTGAGCTCTGGGTGTCCTCACTGAAGTGTGCAGCCTTTCTAATATATAAGGTTAATACGAAGAGTCGCCGAAGTGGGAAGCAACAGCGTCACAAAGAACTCACCGTAAATCGCTGCAAACCAACTCGACGACGAATAAAACATGAGACAAGACATCATATTGACAAGGTTAGTATATTTTATTCACATAATGTTGATATTTAAGACAAATTCGTTAGTTTGTTTATGGGTTTTATGTCAAGTAATATATATTTTCAGATATTACCATTAAAACTTAAAATACCCGCACTGCGGGCTACCATGCACCTTGCAATTGGGGTGCCTGTGGTATAGGTAATAGGTGGTGTGCAACCAATCCCTTGAGAATCGAAAGACAAAGATATTTTCACCATGTTGGATGATATTATAATTGCAGATGATGAAAATCTTTTGAAAACGTCAACCAACATGGAGGCAATGATGTAAGATGCACACCAGCAATAGCATATAGACATAGTTTTGAGTGCAATTCAGAAAAAATCATGCATGAGTGAGATTTTCAAAGAATCTCAAAATGGCACAAGTCAGAAGGACGAATGCTATTTGAGGTCTCTGAAAAAACTCAAGAGGGCATGTTTTTCCAAATTGCACGAAAAACCATGCTATTAACTTACTTATTACTGTATAAAGTCTATAAATAATATACATGAAAAAATGCCCAAGTCAACTGTACTTACATTTTAATACATACAGTTCCCTTTCGGCAGTGCCCACTCCTCGTGGATTTGGTTGTTTAAAAACGCTTTGCTTCTTCTACCACTACCCGAGAAAGTTTACTAAAAGCACTAAGAATCTTCTAGTTTTCTTGCAGGTTGAATTTGCATACCTTAATCGCAATGGAACCTGTTGTCTTGACATGTACTTCCCATCAATCATCCATTCAAATATATTTGGTAAAGTAATGTCCCAAGTGCATACCAGTGCCATTCGACAACAATAAGGAATAATTAGCTTCAAATTTTAAGGAATTGTTCTTCCCCGTTTCTTTCTTTGGCCGCCATATTTCATATTTGTTTATTAATTATTATGTGCAGAAAAAGACTGGGCACGAGGTTGGAAAATGCCATCGATCCGTCAAAATCAGTTGTAGAACGTGATTGGCTCTTTTCAGTTTTTATTGTTTTTGATTGGCTTATACGCTTCAAAAATTTGCACTGTATTTCCTTACATGGCAGTCAAACCAAATGTTCTTTCCGCGCGTCCTTACAATATTGACAGCAACATTGCAATATGTTGACTAGCTAACAATACACGACTGTCTGTCTGTGTCTCCAGAATATTTCACAAGATACTGCATGCACTTTTCATGAAAAAATTGATCATAGGCCAAGGACGTACCAACTCTTTCAATTTTGGTTGATTTGGTTGAGATTTGGATGAGAAATTAATAAAAAATTTGACCACAAGATTCTCCATGTAGAAATAATTGCACTCATTATCCTTATTTTATTTCAAAGCATTTTATTCATTCATTATTCATGTGTTGGTCTCGCGAGCTAGCATGGTTGGCGGGATGGCTCATTTTCTTAGCTATATGCAGTCTCCGAGTAGTGCCCTCTTTTATGTTGTAAATCAGTTTTTTAATAGACCTTTTCACCAATAGCGGCGCCATCTTGATTCGCAATGCATTATGGTCTATCCCCGCCAACGAAGCGAACATTTTGCTTGTGAGAAGAATTGATTCTTTTAGGCACATTTTTTGTAGCGCAGGAGAATTTCGAAAAGGGCAATGTATTTGTGGGACTATACAGAACGTTGTGTGCCAAAGACAGCGAAATCAGAGCAGAAATGGACGAGAAAATTGCTATAGAGCTATTGAAAGAGTGAAGAATATGCTAATAAATACGTTCCCGAAAGGAGGTTCTTCTCGACGTTTTCAGGTGAGTAAGCTTAATGAACATCGGACAGCTCATCATTTTGCCTCAAAAACATGTCTGTGTTGTTGTTCTATCGCGATCTCGTATTTTCTGAATTACCAAAGTGTTCTGTAATGATTTTTTCGTTTGTTGAAATTGACAACTTTTGGTGATGATGTCTGTCATTCGTTCGATTCAGCATGTCCTCTCTGAAGACAATGTTTTTAAAGAGTCTTTAAATTTTTTGGCGCGGAAACAACCCGGTTTTATCGGCAACGGCACTGGCACTTTGTAAAAACACCAAGAAGAAAGCACTTTTGCCTGACTTTCTACTGTTTTTCTTTTCTGTTTCCTTTGTTGTGGTCAGTTCATATCCTGTCAAATAAACCAGTAGGTTCTAGAACTATTGTAGGCTGTAAATATATATTCATAACTATATTATTAATTTAAAACCTTGAAAATTTACCGAGTCTTGTTGCTGTGTTGTAGTCAACAAGCTTTGTAAAACACAGGGGCTATAACCATAGCACAGGGGTGCACAGGGAGGCAGGAGTGCTGGGAACCATAGCCCTCCAGGCCCCACTGGGGAAAACTGGCCCCATCAGGGAAAACTTACCAATTTGTCAGGGAATCAAATAACTTTTTAACTGATTAAGCCAGACAAGTAATTACTGCAGTTGACCAGGTAAGCACCCATCTTGAAGCAAGCACTCACCCCCCTGTTTAAGGAAAAAGTAATTTTCCAGGCTATTTTTAAACATTCTCACAGTACAACTGACCACATCTTCACAAAGGGACCAAAGATGATCTCGTTTCAGGCAACTTTCCTGCATAATTTAGGCAAAGATGACCTCTTGACAAATGACCTATTGCCAAAGATGACCCAGGAGACATATTGTTTGGCTTGGACTCAGATTCAGACTTTGATGGGTTTGATGAAAATGATCAAAAGACTTTTATACGGTCCATATAAATGCATATTTTTAAATTCATATTTTGTATTATAGTTGTGTTTGTTTCAATATGGTTTTGTTTTGTTTTCATATATTCAGAGTGTTGTGTTGACTTTATACTGTAAAATCAATTTTTCACATAAGGCACATTTCGCTCGTGTACAGTAAGCACCCACTGCTCATGTAAGCACCCAAGGGGGGGTGAGGGCACTTACCCGGTCAGCTATCAGGGTTCGAATTAACATTTCAAAAGTGCATCACAAAAATATTGTTGAAAAAGTAGAGTGGCTGGGACTGACCCTCCCCCCAGTTTCAACTTCCGCTTTCGCTTCGGTATGTCAGACAGAATAAAACAACAAGGCATTATTTAAGCTGGTTTCAAACGTCAAACTCATCAGTGCGTAATTCGAACCTTTCCAAGCATTTTACTCATTAAATGTGACGTTTCATTTTCAAAATTCAAACTGCAGGTGAAACAACAGTGTCAGAAATGTGCCTGAAATGACATGTGTTTGTTTTATTTTTGTGCTCAAAATCTCACTGAATTATGAAGGGTAAATTTACAGTGGCAGTGTTTCAGTTTCACGACGTTTTTATTGTTATGATGCGATGTAATGTGAGAACTATCCAAGGCTGTTGTTTTGTTTTGTAATAAACCAAAACACGCTGTGAAGGAGTTATTGGTAAGGCACTCAGCGGTTACTTTGCATCGCGATTTTGGAGTTTTTATGTTTGTTTTGAATCGCATATTTCAAAAAGTGCATCGCGGTTTGCGAATCGCGATATGTTAATTCGAACCCTGGCTATGTAATGCTTTAATAGTGAAATAAAACTTCTGTAGAAATACAGATAATTTGTAAAAAGCTATTCTAGACATTCAAGACATTTTCAGATTCCCTGACAAATGGTAAGTTTTCCCTGATGGGGCCTGGAGGTCTATGGTTCCCTAACAGGGGGTGTAGCACCCCTGCCCCCCTCTGCCTCAGTGGCAACACCCCTGTGTTTTACAAAGCTTGTTAACTACAACACAGCAACAAAACTCGGTAAATTTTCAAGGTTTTAAACGAATAATATAGTTATGAATATATACTTACAGCCTACAATAGCTCTAGAACCTGCTGGTTTATTTGACAGGATACAACAAAGAAACAGAAAAGAAAAACAGTAGAAAGTCAGGCAAAAGTGCTTTCTTCTTGGTGTTTTTACAAAGTGCCAGTGCCGTTGCCGATAAAACCGGGTTGTTTCCGCGCCAAAAAATTTAAAGACTCTTTAAAAACATTGTCTTCAGAGAGGACATGCTGAATCGAACGAATGACAGACATTATCACCAAAAGTTGTCAATTTCAACAAACGAAAAAATCATTACAGAACACTTTGGTAATTCAGAAAATACGAGATCGCGATAGAACAACAACACAGACATGTTTTTGAGGCAAAATGATGAGCTGTCCGATGTTCATTAAGCTTACTCACCTGAAAACGTCGAGAAGAACCTCCTTTCGGGAACGTATTTATTAGCATATTCTTCACTCTTTCAATAGCTCTATAGCAATTTTCTCGTCCATTTCTGCTCTGATTTCGCTGTCTTTGGCACACAACGTTCTATATAGTCCCACAAATACGTTGCCCTTTTCGAAATTCTCCTGCGCTACAAAAAATGTGCCTAAAAGAATCAATTCTTCTCACAAGCTGCAAGTGAAGCTTATACCCTGGATAGACCATAATGCATTGCGAATCAAGATGGCGCCGCTATTGGTGAAAAGGTCTATTAACTCTTTCTTGTCCGAATCGGTCTTTAGTATTTTATTCTGGCTAACGCCAGACGATTTTATTCACCTCTGGGGAAGCCCCCGGACAGGAATGAGTTATAAACTATCTCTTTAACTCTTTCTTGTCCGAATCGGTCTTTAGTATTTTATTCTGGCTAACGCCAGACGATTTTATTCACCTCTGGGGAAGCCCCCGGACAGGAATGAGTTAATGCTCAAATATATTTATATAGTGCATGTTGTTGTTTACAGGGTAAGAGCAACAAAAATTACAAGTATACACATTTTTTTAATTTCTGATTAACAAACTCTCTTGCGATGGTAACCCAAGTAAACAAAACAACTCTTGTACTTGTGCCAAACAACATCACCAATTTCGACAAAAGACAATCTTGTCATTCACCATCTAATTAACTGACGTCGCAAGATGGGCTGAAACATGATGAAACTTATTTGAGTCTTCTGGCAGCTGAATTTCTGCGTTAACATGAACATGAGCGTGAGCAGCAGTGTTTTATCAGATTTAAAACACGAGGCGATAGCCGCGAATGTTTTAAATACGTACTAGCTTCAAAAACAACCAATTTGGTAAGTTCACTGGCGAAAAATAATGTTGTCTAAGCCGAGAAAATCAAAGCTAAAGTTTATGTAAATCAGGAGGTTTCTTTATCAGATATAAAACCACGGACATGGTACTGATTTCCTTTGTGTTTTCCTCATGAATTATTAATGAGTTTTTGAAGTTAGTAGTTAAAGTATGAGCGGCCGATCTTTATAGGCATTTACAATGGCGAGCCGAAGGAAGCCATTGTACATGCCCAAAGATCGGACGTGAATATTTTACTTACCAAATTCTAAGATCGGACGCGAATATTGTAACTTACTTATCAAATTCTAAGTGTACATGATGAATATATACTTTGTTTAAGAGTTGTAAGAAACGTTAGATAAAATCATTTTAACTCAGAAAAAACTGAATTTGAGCCGCTAGTATCTAATAACTTTGATAAAACATTGATGTTTTATTAATCAATGTTTTAACAGTATTACAAACACCTGATTAAACATTCATTTCATTTGAATTTTCCTTATGAATTATTAATGATTTAATAAAGTGATATAGAGATTACTGATTATCATTTATATTATATGATCAAGCTAGCCGGTTTTCCTTGATGTACCGTGGATTGAGAAAAAGGATTGAGAAATCCTTAGTCTTCTATTCGAGAAAGCAACCCAGACTCTTGTGTGGTTTGTTTTATTTTCCTCAATGTCTTTTCCTATTTGATCTTCAATAAAGATATGCACAGCTAGGAATCCGTTATCAGTTTCACGTAAAAATTATTATTAGCTAACAAATTATGACCAACACCAAGGTCGCAAATTCTTTCTAAAAATCGTTTCCATTTTTCATGCAGTATCGCGCATGCGTTACAAATGCATGTCCTTGATACGTCGTCCTATATACACGAGTTGTATATGCGTCTTGTATTATATACATAATTTATACAATACAAGAGGTATAATCAATCGCTACATTGATTAAAATTAGTATAACGACATAGAGAAAAAGAGCCAATCGTGTAAACGCATGTGAATTTGAAGATTTGCGAACAATTAAATAGACATAATTTATTATTTTTCACAATAACATTCCAACTGAAAGATAAGTTGTTACCAGGAACCGGTACCAGTTGGCAGTCTGATAGTTTTTAATTTCTGACTGCGATAATAATCAGTTCAAAGGTATTGTTAGAAATTTATCAACACATGTAGAGCATTGAAATATTGCAATAGTTCGAGCACATTTCCCGATCCCGATGCGACTATATATGTTGTGAGGAATCGATTTTGATGATTTTTCTTGTATCATTTGTATGGCCGACAACACAACTTCAGAAACTGATAACGAGGAAACACCAGGAAATCAACATTGTCCAAAGATAAACACCAAACTATTGCCTTACAAGTGTTTTTATTTCCTATTTTTCTCAGCTGTCGGTTCTCTTTTTCCTTATTTGGCTATATTTTATAAACAATTATGGCTTTCTGCTCAGCAGACTGGAATACTTATCGGAATTAGACCACTGCTACAGCTAGTGAGCTGTTCCGTTTGGGGAATAATTGCTGACAAGACCGAGAAATCAAAGTTCATTTTCCTTATTTCATTGGTGGCATGGTTGTCTTCAAATTTTGCTTTGTCGTTGGTCAAGCATCCCATAAATCTGGGACCTTGTCGCGACAACGGAACACTAACTATGATTGGCAATGTTCTTCATTTAACGATGGCGACGCCAAGTAGCAATACCAAGTCTAACAGGAACACATCAAATGTCACTATAAGCCACGACAAGTCAAAGCAAATGTATAGAAAACAATTTAATAAAAAGGATCTCAAAAAAAGCAAAGGATCATCTCTTGTTGCTGTGATCCAAAACAAAACTAGCTTAAAACAAGATAGTCCTTTTGAAAGGAATATTATATATAAAATGATGGTGACGTTACAAAATGAAAAGAACGAACGGAGGTTTGACGAGCTCAATGCACTCGGTCATTCTCCATGGTCGCTGAGTGCAATCTCGAAATTCAAGGTGGAAGAGAAAAGTGCGACGAGTTACCATGAAGATGATAGAGTATTTTCTCTACTGCTGATCATCACTGTTGTGGGCACTCTAGTAGCTGCACCAGCCATTCCATTTGCTGACACAGCAACTTTGCAGGTTTTAGGTATGTTTTAGGTTTGTTCTTGTTTCATATCTTTTTTAAGGAGTACTTTGTCATCAACTACTTATTCGCTGTAAAACGTTCTGTTAAAAATGCTGGAATAAACGAAGATATAATTTATACGGTCAAAACAGAATTTATAAATTAAAGTTGAATAACTGACAAGGTATATTCTTTGCAAATATAATTAAAATGAAATGACACTTTATTATTTCTAGGTGATAATAAAGATTTTTATGGCAAGCAACGACAATGGGGATCCCTTGGATGGGGTCTGTCGTCCTTCGCTGTAGGTTCTCTGGTCAGTACTTTACAGGAAAAATCTAATTGCAACGTACCAAGTCACGTCAACTACATGCCATGTTTCTACGCGTTCTCCATATTAATAATCATTGCCTTTGTCCCAGCGCTGTTCTTCCACTTCGAAGATAGACATACAACTGGCGTCAATGTTACTGAGAGATTAAGAACTTTACTGACGTTAGATTGTGCATTATTTCTCTCGACAATACTTCTCTTCGGATGCTCGTGGGGTCTACTGCAGACTTTTCTCCTCTGGCATCTACAAGATCTAGGAGGTACTCAGTTTCTCTTTAGTATCGTAGCAGCCGTGCAATGCCTTTCAGAAGTAGTATCCTACTATTGCGCAGGTCACGTGATAAAACTGTTGGGCCACTACCGCGTGTTATACGTCGCACTATTATTTTCTTCCTTGAGGTTTGTTCTATATGGCCTGATCAAAAATCCTTGGTTTGTCTTACCAATCGAGTTTTTTCATGGCGTATCAACTACACTTGTTTGGTCGATTGCGGTGTCTTTCATTGGCCTAAACTCCGGTGTCGCTACTACTCTGCAGGGTATTTTATCCGGGGTTCACTGGGGGTTAGGACTTGGCGGAGGAGCGATTTTGGGCGGACTTCTTGTCAATGTTATTGGCTCACAGAACACATTTATTGTTTTTGGTATAATTCCTCTCATCAACTTAATCTTACTAATGACAATTCGAAATTTGACGTGCTGCCTTGCCCAATCAGAAGAAGCACGCTCGTTGTTAGGGAGCACGAATGACGAAGATTACGAGTCGATTGCTATGCAACGAATAGTCGCTTCTGCTGCTGAACGTTTTCCTTAAAAAATATTTATCTTATAAAAGAAATATTACTTGTTTTTTTTTATTCATATACATAATTATATATTTAGAACATAAGAATTAGATTATCTACTTTATCCACTTGAAGTTAAATACAATTTGTCATAGCCAGAATTGTTAAAAAGTTGATACCATGCATGCATGGACAACTACCTGTTGACTGCATACATCCGCCACGGCCGGTTATGTAACATCTTAATCTGAACTTAAATAAAACTTTAATCCATGACCGCATTGTTGCATAAGTTTAACAGTAATAGTACTGTTCACACTCGACAATGTGTCTCACTATTTGTAGAAATAGAATAGAGTTAACTTCATGGAATTAGGATTGGCTTAGGTTTGTCGACAATATTAATAATAATAATAATAATAATAATAATAATAATTTATAGTCAAATATAATATAATATAATATAATATAACAGATCTTGTTATATAGCTAGAGTTTCACTGGATACAACGATGACTGTCATTGGTTGGTTTGTGGTCACATGACCTTAGCTAAATTTCTATGTCTACCGAGCGGGCAACAATTGAGAACTTATTGCCTACTCGGGCAATAATTTTTTAATTGTTGCCTGCTAGAACTTTGAACTCTTCACGGTATCCTATAAACAGAAGCTTGTTTGGTACGAAAAAAGAGTATTAATTTATAGGTCTTTAAAGCATGTGTGAAGATTAACTGGAGAAATGTATTGCTGTTCTTTTGTTCTGAGACTCATATTTGTTTGGTTGAAGTGAAATTACGGAGCCCAGCGAAATGTTTTGGTAATTAGAGTTTGTCTTTTGTGTACTTTCCCTTGATAAACGTCGAAATTATTCAGCGAAGCTCTAGCTATATAACAAAGCACTTAATGCCTGATCCTTCGGAAAACAGTTAGTTTACCAAACTAACTGTTTCCCTCGGGAGCAGACATTAAGTGTATAAAATGTATAGTCAAATTAAAATTAGAAATACAAGACTAATAAAATAACTAATGACTTTGATCATGCCCTAATTTTAGCGAAGTCATCTCTATTCTACCTCTTGCCGTCATCTTAGTTATTTTCCTCTTCCTCTTCTTCCTCCCCTTCTTCCACTTCCTCGTGTTCCTCGAGTTGCTTCCCTTCGTTGTCCTCTTCCTCTGCCATGACTTTGTCCTCTACTTTGTCCACTATCAGATATGTGCGAATCAGGTAAAAACTGTGCTAAAAAGTAATCATAAATTATAGATATCAGAAAACAAACTGATCCATGTTGAAAACTCGTGAAACTAAGAACAACAAAAGCATATCACAGTTCTATTAAAGTTTCTATAAAGCGAAAAATGTGCGTTTTTGAACAGATCAGCATGGCAGGAGCATTAACTAAAAATTTCAAGTAAATCTGCTGTATTGTCTTTAAGCTATAAATTTTCAAAGTTAACAATGACGCATGCTTATCTATTTTTGAAGAAATTAATCGCTCGGTTAAGGTGCCTAACGACGTATGCTGTTGGACAACTGTGCTTAATACAATGGATTTTAATAATAATAATCCAACAGCATAGTCATCTAATATTTCCCATATAGGCCTAATCAATCCCAATCTTTCCTTATTTCGTAAAGTCAGGAAATATTTTTGTAAAGTTTAGTTTTGGCAGGTAATATTTCGAAAAGTACATGCCACATCTATTTCATTTATTTTAAAATTGGTTACTTAGAGGATAAGTTTCAAATTTCTTGTATCGAAAATTTTCACTTCGCAGACATTTTAATATTTAGGGCGCGAGTTATACCTCAACAATATTTTCTAAAAACCATAAAATTCGAGCAAAACCTGAAATGTTGCAGGTATAGGTCTGTATAAATATCATAACAATATAAAACAAACTAAATTATGTACATCTGTCTTCTTTTGATACCTCAACACGTCAAAAAATATTCAAGGACCTCCGAAAAAATAGAAGCCAGGCAACAAATCTCCTGGATGCCCCCCGGTCCCGCCCCATGCATGCAAACTTATTGTACTGATACCTGAGTCAACGGTTAGTTTTTCTTCTTCAATCCACTTAACCCATTTATTCCAAGTAGAATTTTTGTCACTCTCCACAAGTGTCTTCTTATTACCAATAACAATCAGTCCTCTTTTGGCCCTTGTTAGAAGCACATTCATTCTTTGGTCGTCGTCGAGAAATCCAAGATGACCAACGTCGTTACAGCGCACGGCAGAAAACACAATTACTTCACGTTCTTGGCCCTGGAACCCATCTACAGTCCTGACAGATACTTCAGGATAATTACGTATCTCGTCCGAAAGTAATTTCACTTGAGCTTTGTAAGGAGTTACAACGCCAATCTCGGCAGGCTGTAAGTCACGTTGCCGCAGTAAGTTTGTGATTATTTGCTTCACTACTGCTGCTTCTTTTGTGTTCTTTTTAGAACGTCCACCCTCCTCTTTAGCGTTGTCTGTCATCTCTACGAAAGCAACAGGTCTCCCGGCTTTTGGCCAGCAAAATCCTTGGGGAGCTGGTCGATCTTGTTCCTTTACTCCGTCTTTCAACTCGCCGTTGTAAAATACTTTCGATGGAAATTCTGCTATTGCCGGATGCATGCGATATTGTGTGTCCAAGAGGTAGACAGGTTCGCCTGCCAAACGCATTCGACTAAAAGATGTTTCAGAAAGTTCTTTCGCTGCTTTGCATTTGACGGTTGGAGGGAGCTGCTTATCATCGCCAACAAGCACCAGCACCTTGCATCCTTTGGAAATCGGGACCAGAATTGCTGGTTCAGTTGCTTGCGACGCCTCATCGACAAGAAGTCTCGAAAATTGCATTTTTTCGAGAATCTTCGAACCAGCACTAATACACGTGGTGCAAACAACTCTTGCTTCTTTCAGAATTTTCTTGACAAATTTTGAATCCATTCTATCCTCTTTTACCAGTTTCCCTCCTGAACGCTCTTTGTACCTGGAGGCCAGAGTATACTTTCTTAAATTTTCTCGGACCGTCCAAGTGGAACTGCCGAGACGAAGTAACTCGAGCTCTGGAATGGACTTAGCAACATCGACGATCTTTTCCAGTAGATTATCGACTCCCTCATTTGTTTCTGCAACAGCTAAGATCTTCCCATTAGGATCTTGCGCGAGAAGCTTCTGAATAATTGAAGCGCTAGTTTTGCTCTTACCCGTTCCAGGAGGTCCTTGGATTAGCGTTAGACCCGGTTTGTTGCAACATGCCTGCTGCACAGCTAATCTTTGACTTGGGTTAAGATAGCTCAGCTCTTGAGACAGTTCATCGGTCAGGCGTCCACTTCCATCACCTTTCTCTTCTACTACTCCCCACGTGCTTAGGAGCTTTGAAAAAACGCCAACATCCTCTAGCGACGTTGCTGTACACAATTTTCGTAATGAATCCAGCATCCTGTTACACGACACTAAGTTTGGGAATGGTACGATCTTCCATGCATGCTCAATAACGTCATCTATCACGCATTCCTGTTTTGGCCAGACGACTTCGACCGACATAAGTTTACCTGCTATTGATTTGACTTCGACAATGTACTTGCGTTCACAAAGCACATGGCGAGCATTGGTGGGACTGAGTGCAAGAAAGTCACCTGGCGAACATGTTGCTTCACCTTGCTGAACAAAGATAGTACATTCTGAAGACTTGGATTTGTCCCCTTCACTCGTTTCTCTAAAAGCGTTTCCTTGAAAGACTAAAGGATTGCCCTTGTAGCTCATATCCTGTCCTTCCTGTTCCCTGATTTCTTCAAGAATTTCCAAATACAGAAGACTGACCCAGTGGACGAAATACCCCACCGTATTTGCATGTGGCAAAAACTGGGTCTCTGCTATTGGAAAGCAACCTAAACGTAAATAAAATATGTTGTCAATGTGCAGAATAGCACTAAATAAGATATAATGGAATAGTATAGAATGGAATTGAGGTAAATTTCCGGAATAAATAAATTTTAAAGGACATTGGGAATAAAAATGAAGTTTGACAAATTTGAAAGAACTCAGAAACTTGTAATAGAAGATTTTTCAAGGCCGTAGGCATGATCTTTTAGTAAGGGGGGCAGTCTTACTGCCCAATTTCTAGAGGGGTCTGGGGGTATGGCCCCCGGAAAATTTTTGAAATTTAAGTCTCTGAAATGGCATTTCCCGCGATCTGACAACATATTTGAGCAAAATTTTGAACATTTTAAAACATATTTTTTGAGACACATTCTCTCATTTTACAAAAGATTTTGTCTAAAACTACAGTATTACATATTTACAAAGACAACTACAGTCATTTTCAACGGCACTTGTCACTTTTCACCAAAATGTTCAGAAGTTCGTTACGAAGTTCAAAGTTCGTTTTGAACTACGCAATTGATTAACGGCTACTAGGAACCAAGAAAGCAAGAAGTCAATCAATTGCATATTTTAAAACGAGCTTTGAACTTCCCAACGAACTTGCGAACGTCGGAACGAACTTCCAAACATTTTGGTGAAAAGTGAGTATAGCAAATGACTGCAAAATAATAGTTACTCTAACGGGATAAAGCGCGAACGCAACGAGAAAACTCATTGTCAGAGTTATGATATTAAACGACTAGTTCTTTATTCTGTGACAATGGGAACAAATGTAATGTGTGACATAAAAAACATATTTTGGATTTTCTCGGGGGGGGGGGGGGGAGTTGCTCCTGCTGGCCCCCCGCTAGCTACGGCTCCGGATCTTTTACAACTTTTTTGTATCTTTCTTCGTTTTTAAAATATTTCAGTTTGTTTGATTTGTAAATTAGACGATCTCTGACGTCAATAGCATGCAGGGTGCAGTATTTTCATACGTTACAAAATCACTTACACCTCTGTGCGTGACTGCTCAACATAAATTGTTTAGTGTCACAAGGCGTTTTTATTTGCACAGTTTCAAGGTATTTCGTTAAACAAACTTAGAGATATAACTGATTTTGTTAGGTGTGAAAATACTGTACCCTGCTCTTGACGTCAGAGACCATTAATTTACATATGACACAAACTGGAATATCTTGAAAACGAAGAAAGATACAAAAAAGTTGTAAAAGATCTTCTATTACAATTTTACGAGTTCTTTCAAATTAGACAAACTTAATTTTTATTGCCAATGTCCTTTAAATAAAAAAGAAAAAAGAAGAATGGTATAGGATGGAATGAAATAGAATGAAAGGAATAAAGATAAATATTGTTTTAATATATAGTTACCTAGCTTAAATAATTTAACCACAAACACGGATGTATGCCAGTCGTGTACAAACAGCAATGTTTCAAGCAATTCAAAAATGTTTTCCACAGAGAATAAAATGTTGTTTCTTTCCATGTTCTCCAACACTCTACGGATCCTGCCAAGTAGGGTTATATTAACCCTGTTTCCAATCAAAGAACTAAGATTGCGTTTCTTCAAACCGTCCAGAAGATAGAGCAGCAGTCTAACGTAGTCGTCTGGATTTCCAAAAGAAATGGCACATTCGTCGAGCAACGACTCAAGCTTACATGACCATTCATGCCTCTCCTAAATTACAAATAAAAACTTAACGTTATCCATAAACTAATTAAAAATGATCGTAATCTAGGATTTCTGAATCTTGCACAAAATAGTTGTCTTTTCACATAAATCACATTCAATTTGAAAATCATTTCTCAAAACGTTTTACCTACAATAAAAGTACATTTATTCCGCTGACCATACTTTTATTTTAATTTTCTTTCAAAACAAGGTGTAGTTTTTGGACAAAGATTCAGCGAAAATTTTGATATTTTACTCACAAATCACCGAGTGTTGAGAAAAGACTCTTTAAAAGCCAGATCTGTTTGAAAACTATTATCTTAAGCATGTTGGTCTAGAAAAATTATCAACGTACATATTTGGACTGGCTGGAACCCTGAATCTATAACTACTTATACAAACAGTACTAAAACCAAGTACCTAAAGCAATACAAAGCAAAACAAAACAAAACAAAACAAAACAAAACAAAACAAAACAAAACAAAACAAAACAAAACAAAACAAAACAAAACAAAACAAAACAAAACAAAACAAAACAAAACAAAACCAGGGAGACGAGGTGAAACAAAACGATAATTGTAATCAATTCTCCAGAAAACGCAATTCTATAGCATGTACGTAATTTTAGTTGAAATGGAGATATTAGGCATAAAAAATATATTTTTGAAATCGAATCAATAGGCGAGTTTCAGGGTGTTGCGCGCGCATCATTTTTCAAAAAAACTGGCAAGCCCCACTCAAAGTAAACATACTATTTAAAATAAACAAAGTATAGATACAGTTTCTGGATGTTTAACACTGTTATTCTGCTGTTGTTGGCTCGCTAGCAAGTCTGTGTGCCATTGCTTATTTTGTGGAGAGCCCACCAAGAGCCCGCCAATTCTTTTGCAAATCGATGCGCGCGCAACACCCTGAAACTCGCCTATTCGGCCTAAAAGTGAATACTATATATGTGTGAATTTTCCATGCACTCACCATAGGACAATCTTTCATATGCACCAGAAGATCTCGTATTTGATGGAAATTTTTTGTTTCCAAATTTCCACTCTGTTGAAGGTCACGTAGTTTGGATAACTCTTTTTCTGTCTCCAAATGTATCCCACCATATTCCTCTCCTAAATCTGGGAAATCGTCATCTGTACTACGATAATCGGAAACACTGGCTTCCTGACTACTACTTAGTGGTTCTTCAGCCGTTTTTTGGCCTACTCGGTGGATTTTGGGGATAGGTGCTCCGGTAGGATCATGGCAGTACACTTCAAGAGAAGCAAAAGCTTCTTTTCGCAAGCGAACGCCATATTTCTTTGCCAAGCCTCGATCGATTCGATCCAAATCAATGCTGACTATAGAAAGATCGTTCGCGTCATTTACCATAAAGCTGATGAATGTTTTGGTCTTAGTACCACCTTGATATATTTGCAACCGTTCGTCGTCCAATGAGATGGAATAACCTCCCTTCAAAAGAAACCTTTTCGAAACTGGGTTGTCCTGATGGATAGAAAGATAGGCTCGCGGAATTAGAGAATCTTCAGCCTCGTTCACCTCCAAAGCTTCCCGCGACGCAAGCTTCTGGGGAAGATTAAGCACAAAGACCCATTTCATGTTTCCAAGAAGGAACTTGAAAATCAGGATCTTTGCAAGGGCTGAGGTGAGAACGTTGTTGAGAACATTCCATGAAAGATCTTCCGCGTCACTTTTGAAGACCATCGAGTAACGCCTCGGAATGTCTCCAAAATCGGATACTAAATTCTTTCGATCATACTCGGACAAGATCTCCGAACGAGTAAATGGATTATGCAGCACGTCCTGGTTTAATCCGATAAAATCGATTGGTGCAAGTTGCCGTTGTTGAGGTGAAAATTGAGTGAAATCAATGTGTTCTTCGGCAATTGCGCATAGCCGCTGAGCCGAGACTTCTTCTTGTTTGGCCCACTTGTAAAGAAATCTGAACAACTGATACTCGCTCACGCTGATAATTTCATTTGAAAGGATACTTCTCACTGTATCTTCCGTCAGTTGCACTTGGTAACCTCGCTCGGCGTTGCTAGCCCTGTCTTCCAAAAACAGATTTGCTCGCAATGCCATTTTGTGCCAAACAAACTTTTCTTTGTGCGGAGGAGCTCCTGAGCTTATTTGCAGATGCTTTGGAATGGTGACCCTCTCTCCCGTTTTGGCTGAGTCGATCACTCTTGAAAACAAGGCTGATAACATCTGACACTCGACGGATCCGACACCTTCCCTATCAGCCCATTTGGAAAACAGAGAATCGACCTTTCCTATCGTAGCATTGGAATACCTCGCAAAATATTCTATCATATCTTTTTGTTTTATACAATTCATTGGACGAACTTTTGCGGCTGGATAAGACACGGGATTTTCGCTCTTGCAAGGAATCAGTTCAGAGTCCCAGCAAACGAAAAACTTGTCGCCGTCTAAGTCGCTACCAGCAATTTCATCAGGGTGTGGTCGTTCTCCTTCAGTTGGAAAAACAATGCAGTCAACGAGATGATGACAGCATGGTACGTCGACACAAGTCAAGATTCGAATGTCCCCAGGACTGTAGCAAGGGTTTTTTGCTACGACAACCTTGCCATCAATCACTGTTGCGTTCCCGCGAATGGTTGGCTGAAAGAAACAGGTTCCGTATTCTAAACCCCCCTCTGAGGGATCGCTTATGCCATAAACATTTCTTGACTTTTCGACTGGAATCTTTAATCTCTCTGCCGGTGACTTCCTGTTTTTATCCCCTGTTTTGTGCTTAGACGAACCGTAAACTCGTTGTTGAATGCTCTTTATCTTGGCTAGCACCTCTTTGTCAACGTCGTCAGTTTCCAGAAGGCGTTCTGCGATCGAAATCTCGCCAAAGGCGCATAAGTACGTGAAGGCAGTTTCTTTGTTATGTGTCAACGAGATCATGTCTCGGAAATACGCCTTTTGCTTTTCCAGAAATACTTCATCGCTTATTCCCAGAGCAGACAAAAGCAATATGAATTGCTTGTTCAAAGAAGCAACTTCGTAGGGTCTCGAGTACCCCTTATCAACGACGCCAAGAGGAAATGATCCCGGTAAAGACCAGGTAAACTTCTCCATCGACTTTCTTATTTCCACACCATTTTCTAAGGTTGGTTTGATTGACAGCACTCCTTTACAGCCCAGCAAACGGACCTGGAAGACTGATGGCAATGGATACTTCTGGTGCCTGTACTTTTCAATAATACCAAGATGTTCTGTTACTTTCTCTGCTAAACTAAGAGAAATGTATCCACAACCGTCCGTGAAAGTATAATTATCTCTTTCGACGTCGTCTATCCGACTGACATCCTTCTCATCTAACCAAACAGTATCGCCTGCAGTTGATAGTAGTAGTCCGATTCTAGCAGCACGTTTTGCGACAGTTTTTAGCTTACTAAAATCTCCAAACTCGGTAATGATTTTATCTGCTGGTCCAAGCTTAGCGCAGTTATATAGCACACACACGCGTTGACGCAGCTGACTGGCACTGTGAGCAAAAAACGTATAATGCTCGAGAATCTCCGGTTTTCCTTCATAACGAACATCGACACCTTTTTCCAAAATTTCTTGTGTTATCTTCTGAGGGCATCGTGAATCAAATCTCGCAATCATAAAGTCGTCAGGACTGTATTGTCGATAGAGAGGACAAGTTAGGTTTTCAGCCACGTCTTTCGAGTTGATTTCAAAATCTACCAACTTCATTTCATTTGCTTTCTTGTATTCTCTGGATTTCCGTACAATTTCAATCGTTTTTGTGAGAACATTCGAGCTTTTTTCCTTCTTCTTTTGTATTTGCTTTTGTAAAAACGTGACTTCAGGCACTTTTTCTTGCTCAGTGCTTCTCTTTCTCATGGTTACGGTTGATGTAAAATTACAACTATACAACGTAAATTAAATAAGTTTAAAAACGTAGTTCTCGGAAGAGCGAAGAAATATTATTTTATATACATTAAAATTTAATTTATTTAAAATATTTATTTATTTAATAATTATTTTATCATTTTATGTAAATTTCAATTTTATATAAATTATATACAACTATAGATATATAGTGACAAAAAACAATTTCATTATTTTTTTAATTTTAAACATGCTATATAAAAAGTTGCGTTTTTATGACTATATAGAATTCATACACCTGCAGTTACATTGTTTATAGAATTCCAATAATAATATTTTCTTTGATTTGCAATTCACTTAGCCTGATTCACACACTTGCAATAAGCACAAGGGAAAACGGTGACATGCATGTGCACAAATGATCAAAACTCATGTGGTTTTACTTATTTTACCGTTTTTACGTCGGTTCACTCAATCAAAATAAGCACAAGTGAAAAATAGAAAGTTTCTTTGTTTTTGTGTTTGCTTCACATTCACTCAGTTCACACAAGTGAAATAAGCACAATCACGTGCACAACAATCGGAAAAGAATTTTTTTTCCGTGTGCACTACTTGCATACTGTATCAATGTGTCAATTTCACCTGTGTAAATGAAATAAGAACAAGAAAAAATAGCTTTTTCTTTTTGTGTCTGTGCTTATTTCACCTGTATTCACGTTGACTCTTTAGCTCATCACCAGAAATTTAGGTCGTTTGTGCCGCCGCTCTCGGTAAGTGGCTATTTGGATTAGGTGAAAACGTGGATACGGACGGACGGACGGATATGAGGGTAAAACGCGGACGGACGGACGGACGGATATGAGGGTAAAACGCGGATAGATTTATTTAAAGTATTTATAAATAGTCAACGTAGAATGTAGTAACCTATTAGACCCTTTTAATAAGTGTAGAATATGTAATTTTCACCCTTTGACGTCAATTCCTTTTCAATGTCAGGTATTTTTTTTGCTGTCATTTCCGGATAGGTTTTTGTTGCGGCATGGAATAGTGTGAAATGGCTCAACCATAACAGGTACACCGACGTCAAACTTTTTAACGTTTACCTGACGCACCAACCGACAAGCTTCACTGTCAGTTTCATTTCATCTCAAAGCAATAAAAGTGTTTTTAAAAACTCGCCAGATGGTGTATCCCAAACTGTTGAATCGAACATGGTGATTGAGAAAAGTCTTTTTTCTTGATATATCTTGTATATAGTGCATGTCTTGATTGTTTTATCAAAAGATAACCCCCCTCCTCGTAAAATTGTTCAAACAAAAAATCGGATTTGTTACATGACTCGTGTGACAACTCACTAAGAATATGCATTGATTTGTTATGCCCTGCGTCGTTACTATTTATAAATACTTTAAATAAATACTTTACCCTCATATCCGTCCGTCCGTCCGCGTTTTACCCTCATATCCGTCCGTCCGTCCGTCCGTCCGTCCGTCCGTCCGTCCGTCCGTCCGTCCGTCCGTCCGTCCGTCCGTCCGTCCGTCCGTCCGTCCGTCCATCCGTCCGTCCGTATCCGCGTTTTAACCTAACCCGTGGCTATTCGCTTAATAATATAATTATGTATTCTAAGCGTCTTCTTAAGCTGGATTTCCATTCAGTGCATTTTGTCGCGCGATCGAGTTTTCTCGATCGCTTTCTTTTGAAATGTGTGTATTCAACCAAAGCTAATGAAATGCGTCCCGCTTGACAACCCACAATTCAAAAGAAAGCGATCGCAAAAAGTCGATCGCGCGACAAAATGCACTGAATGGAAATCCAGCTTAACGCGTGTGATTCTATTGTATTCTAGTGTTCTCATTATTCAGGTCATTGAGTTCTTTAGAATTTGCCTAAATCTTGCATGTACCTGTAGACGACCACAAGGACTGTGAAATCAAGCAAGTTCAAACGCTTTTGGAAGTACCATATGCTAGGGACAAATGAGGACCCTTTGTGTGCTCTCGACTGAAGTAGACAGACTCATGCCGAATGCACCACGAGTTGGGCACTTCGCACGCCCGTAACGTTGTTGGTCAATTTGGCCAACTTCTAGCACCTATTTATAAAGAGTACTATGGCTAACACTATGGATAGTGGCCCTTTCAGTGCAAAAATAAGACGAGCCTAGTAGGGAAGTACTTTGTCGTCGAAGTATAAAGCAAATGTTTTTTAGTGATAACTGTTCCTTAGTCCATGCTGAAGTCAGATGGAGTCGGGCAGAGAAGAAATATGTCACCAAAATTTGAATTATGTGCTCTCCTTATTATATTTACTGTTGAGAATCTCCATTATTATGGTCCTTAATACGCACGTGCGCCACCATCTTGTCCCAAATTTCTGGTAATGTAGAAGATACGTTTGGTAAGTGGAACATATAAATGTTCAAAATCGCGTTTAAGTAAGCCGTAATTACGGCCAGCGTCTTTAACACATTGCTAGGTAAATCGATTGTCTGGCGTTATTAGACGGGGTAGAAAATTAAAGGCGCCATTCAGCTTGGTTGGCTCAGGCAGGAATAGGTTAATAATGGCTTTATATATTTCCGTTCAACAAATGAAGACTACAGCATTCTGTGGCTATAGCTTTTTCCATACTCGGCAAAAAAAAGGAGTGGATACAAAATGATTCACTATATTTTCCGTTTAAGTATATAGATTATATACTTCCGCCATATGTAAAAGCTTTCACTTTTTAAATGAAACTGAAAGTATAAGAAAGTATAGCATTTTAGAAATACCGTGCGTACGAATTCTGGACTAAAGAAAAAACATAAAGCAGTAC
Source organism: Corallium rubrum (assembly GCA_964035015.1). Lineage (NCBI taxonomy): Eukaryota > Metazoa > Cnidaria > Anthozoa > Scleralcyonacea > Coralliidae > Corallium > Corallium rubrum. The sequence goes on from OZ035998.1 coordinate 5,001,087, forward strand.
AAGTTATAAATGAAATTATAAATTTATGCCGACGATAAGACATGCAGCCTGGCTGTATATGTCGTAATACACCTCGACTCTTACAGATCAGTGACTCTTACACTACTCATCATGATTTCAACGCTGCTGATGAATCCCAAATTGACGACTTGCATTGCCAGCAAAAAAATGTGAAAAACATTTCATCCTAAGTTCTCTCAACTAACATACGTGATCTGGTCATTTTATCATATACTTGTAAGTTGTAAATAAAAATATCGTGTTTAGAAAATAGCGAATTGCATGTCAAAGATCAGTCGCTTTCGAAATCGAAAGTCGTTGAAAATTATTACAATATACTATATATGTTTATACTTACCACCTGAAGCCTGCAACACCGTTTAATAAACGGACGAAAAGTAAGAATACATGGGAATCACCGCTCAACGTACTACGTTCGTAGTCAAAATCTTTACTGGCAGAATATTACGACTAACGAAATACTCGCAGCTGGTACTTCGTAGTCGTTTATCATTGGCTGACGAGGTACTTTCCCTTGAAATGCATCAATTTTCTTGGAAAAGGCCAAATGATGTTTAATTTATCAATTACGTAATTTATTAATCTCAAGTACGACTGTACGAGCTACAATTATTTTGGCCTCCTATCATTATTCTTTGTTGGTGGTTGTGCTTTTTAGTCAAAATGGAAATACCTTCCCACTTCTTCATTTGTAGTTCGTTGCGTATTACTCTATTTCTGTAGCCGCTACCGAAGCCCGAGAATTTTTGTTGAAAACTGTACATAAATAGTATAATTTAGCTGGCATTTGTCCATATTATGCAATAGATGTTTATCCCATATCGATACCAACAGACGAATATTACATTAAGAATTGGCATATCACTACAGAAGCGGAAGTGGGAAGATATATTTCCATATCACCTCTGGATATTAATACAAAGCATTATCATGTGGTTCTATCACGTGAGCGGTCGTAACGCGATTTTCCACTGAAAGATTTCCTGCAATCTGATTATAGTTCATAAAGATCGGCATTACAAAAATTAACGAAATAAGAAAATTAAGCAAGTCAAGCTAAAATGGTATTCCGATATCGTAGAAATGCATTTACCGCAATCAAAATTTATAAATAAGACAATGTTTATGGGCGATGAAAGTGTTTTGGTTAAGATTTTCGTTGAAAGTCGGTTACTTTGGTTTTTGATGCTTGTACTCTAGAATCTCGACATTCCACTAAAAATAAAAAACCTAAGCCATATAATAAAAACCTTATTAACCTGGGCAAAATTATCCTGCCCTTGGCTTAGTCTTTTTGCATAGACCTGTATTGAAAGACCGTAGGAAGTATATAATTTTGCCGTATAGAAAACGGTGGCAAAATTTAATATATAAAATAAAATAAATATTAGAAATACATATATAAAAAGCCCAGTGATTAATCCTTAAACTTTAATTACTGAGTAAACAAACACCATAGCAAGTATATACCTCAGCTTAACACCACTGCCAAACGTTTTGCGTCTGCGCCAGCTCCCGACCAAAAACTCAAAAAAGAGCGGGAAAATATTGTTATAATTCTTTAATTCGACAAGACTGGCACCACGGTTCTTGCGAATTTCAAGAAAACTACCGGTATTTTACGGTTTGTACTTAATGTATGGCTGCATTAATACATTTAAATATTCTGATACATACTTCTTGTACTGTTTACTCTAGAAAACTCACGCATGCGCAAAGTTTGTCAACGGTGTTCCTCAGGTCGCATAATTATTAAAGTTACAAACAAAAGCAAGAAGTATTTTAATATCAGTTAAAATCGTTAAAACCTGTAGCAAAATGGCAACTCTTGCAGCGTCTTACTATATAACGCCCTCTTTCAAGATTTCTTTAAAAACAATTTACTACATTTTATATTAATAATAGCTCTAAGTCGAGGTTGGCAATGAGATCGTAACTAGTAAAGCATTTACTGTGGGTGCGTGGAGAACATGCTAAGGGTAATGGCATGACATACGATTTTTTGGGTCAAATAAACTCCAACGAAAGCCCTAACATTAAGCTGAATTTCCACTAGGAATAAAATGTCGCGTGCTGTACGTTTCTACTCAGTATTGCAAACCATTGTAGATATTGAATAGTTTTTTACTTCCACACGGAAACTTACAAGACAAAAAAAAAAGTCGAGCGTGCGACATTTTACGCAAAGTGGAAATCCAGTTTTCATCACAAACCATATTTATCGCCTGGCCCAATTATACGCTAAACTAACCCATGCACTGGTAGCCTGCGTACCGCCCGCTTCCTCCCCGAAAAACCCGGCCGCTACGCAGGCTAACCCACTGGCAGGTTTACCGCCTATAGCTTATAGGCTTTTAAACTGAACTCACTATACACTAGTAAGTTTATTGCCAGGAAATGGAATTTAATTTATCACAACAGACTCAACAGTAAACCCGTTAGTGGTTAATTAAGGACTGCGCTAGACGAATTTAATTGTTTGAGTTTTATTCAGTGGCGTAGCTAGCCAGGGTTGACCAAGTGGGCTGGCACGAAGCGACATTTCTAAAGAAGGGGGTAGCATGCCCCGGAAAATTGATGAAATTTAGGGGTTTTGAAATGCCATTTCCTGCATTTTGGGGAAAGAATTTGTAGAATTCTGAAGATTAAAAAATTCCAATAATTTAATATTTACATTGTTTTGGAGGATTGCGGCAAACATTTTAGTCAGTTTGATAATGTATTTATTGAGCACAGAAGTATGTTAGTGAAAATAGCATGCGATATAAAGTCTTTAGTCACGAGTACACAAATCACGCATGGAAAACGCGTGGCCAGGCCACGGACTAGCGTTAGAGATTAGTAGAATGAATGACGTCATGGACGCGGATTCAAGCCCGGCCTGGCCCGCCCTTGGCTAGGCCACTGGTTTTATTCGACGAAACTGCGACGTATAACTCGGTTAAATTCGACACACGAATTAAATTCGGCTCAGCAATTAAATTCGTCTTGAGGCAGACGGATAATGCGTGTTCGAGTTACACGACGAATTATCGTCGCGTCGAATCATAGATAATGGAAGGGGAACTGGATAGGAAACTTACGAAACCGGAAACGATGTTTGCACAACTTGCTATGGTAATTATACGGTTATAAGCGGGCAATGCACCTAACGGGTGGTCCCACATGGCTAAAATCAGACACTGCTGAACTTAAGTGATATTACACTTTTGTCTAATTTCAGCAATAGGTGCATTAGCTGCTTTTAAGCGTGTAATTACCATAGCAAGTTGTGCAAACAACGTTTCCGGTTCTTTAACCTCGTTTGAAGTTTCCTATCCAGTTCCCCTTCCATTATCTATGGTCGAACTAACTGTTTCTCTTCTGTCTGACAATTCGGCGCCATGTTTTCAGGCTCAACGCGTCCAAGTAAAAACAATTAAATTCAGCGTTTAACTCGACGTCGCAGTCGCATTTACGTCGCATTACCGACGAAGTTAATTCGAATTAAATTAGTTTGAATTAAATTCGTCTATTGTGCGACGTTTAGCGTAGGCCTAAGTTAAGCGTTAAACCATAGTCAATCGAGATATGGTCTGAAAACTCGGCAAACTTCAAAGCGCCTATAATGAGCTGGGATTTTATGTTGAACTGTACCTTACACCGTTCACATCCTTTGTTTTAGGTTTATTAATGTTTAAATAGCACGGTTGAGTGATTGAACTGAAACGTTGCTATTGGACAATTCGTTTATTATACTAAAATACAATGTGTTCAGTGACCGTGCACCGTGCACAAAAATGCATAAAGGCGAACAAAAAGATAGACCAAAGACTTTAGCTGAGTTTCCAGACCATATCTCAATTGACTATGGTTAAACCAGGTTTCTGACTAGAGTTAGGTTGTGTGTCTTTGTTGGGGCTAGGTCACCGAGAAATTGCATATCAAATAATGCAAATCCATATGCTAAAAATTCTGTTTGTGTGTACTTTACAATCGTCTTTTGTTGCAAAGGTGTTCGACAAAGATCACCCAAAGCAAAGTCAATAGAAGTGCATGTGGTCTGGAAGCCCAGCAAACTTCAAAGGTAACAAATGAACTATGATTCATGTTGAGGGGGACCTAAAGGTGCACAAATCCTGTCTTTTACGTACTAATATTTAAACAACATTAAACAACATTAAACCCAAACGTTGCTATTGGATGAATGACTAATTATATAGAAAATACAATGTGTTCAGTGACCGTGAAAGTGCAAAAACTGAACAAAAACATAGAACAATGACTTTTGTCGAGCTTCCAGACAATTTCTATTGACAATGCCCAAAATCGTTCTGCGCGCACTGAAAGTCGACTCTATTCACACGTAGCAGTGTCTGTTACGATCTGGATACCCGAAAAGTTGTTCAACACTTGTTCAATACTATAGAAATCCATATCAGATAATGTCGCTTCAATGCCTTGTAGATCTGGGAAAATGATCGAGCTTAAATCAAAAGCTTCATCTCCTTCTTCCAAAGTATCCGTTAGTCTTTCAGACGAGAACCGATCGTTCTATATCGAATAAAAGCAAATTACTACGCCGAATTAGATGTTAAATAAATAAGCGGGTAAGCAAGTAAATAAGATGAAAAAATTAGGAGCTCGAGACAGAAGGAATTATAGAGAGGATAGATAGAAGGAAAGGAATAGACTGGGTGCATGGCTAATCATGCTTTCTTGTTGCCAGTTGCTGATTAGCGAAGAACACTGATCAACGCGTGGTCGAGTCGAACGCATATCGAAGACGCTCTCGGAAACCGCCATACGACACATGTCACACCACCGAGCCAAGCTGTCTAGAATGCAGGGATTATTCCCAGGAGGGTCTAGAATGCAGGAATTATTCCCAGGAGGTTACCCTCTCCACAGGCGTTATTTCTGTTTCTTCCTCAGTCTCTTTCATAAGGGGCGCGCAAAACTTAAGGGGGCTAGAAACTTCTCTTTCCACTCACCCGCAATTTTTTCGCCCGCGTCTGCCGTCCGCGCTGAGCAAAAAAAAAACAACGAAAAAAATAAATAAAATAGAGTCCCCGAAGAGCTGAATATCTAAAAGTAACGAGATCTCTACTTTTGGAATGCTTCCGTAGAATTGTTATAAGCAGTTATTTCTATTATATAGTCCTTTTTATAGTCATTTGTAGTACTTCACAACGTTCATCTTCCATCTCCCCAATCCTTCCACCATCTTTGCATGCTTTCGGGTAATCTGTTATTCTTTCCTTCCCTTACTCTCTCTTCCTTCCTGCATGTCTCTTCCCCAACATTTTTTACTTTCATCCTATTTTCTTTTATTAGGTTTTCTTATCAGTAAAATATTCCTTAACCAATTTAGACAACATTGAAAAGCTGGTCTGACCAACAGAGCACCACAGAACATACCCTAAATAGGACCGACCAACAGATCACCATCGAACCGACAAACATACAACTGCAGTTTAGCAGACACCAGTACCACTCTAAGTCTGTAGGCTCAACCTCGCCATAAATCCTGACCCAAGACACCTCGGGCGGAAAGCAGCTAGACGAGTACTGGTGCCCGCTAAATTGCAGTCTAGCCCAAACTACCATAGGACCGACCAATATTCGAGAGACCAACCACCCAACCGACCAACTGAGAGATCACAATCGACAGCTTACTATAGATCAACGGCCAACCAACAGACAGCAATAAAAGAACTACAGAAAATACTTACTGCGAGAGGCGAACTGGGGTCCATAAGTGCTTCGGGGCTTCCGATTGGTAATGGCGAACCAATACTGCCCCCTTGCAATTTATGAGCTCTAAAAAATTACAAAGATTTTGAGTGTTGCTTGAGTGTTGTTTTAGAGTGGCAAATGCGGGAAATTTTAGTTGCATGCAATTCTTAATATATGCAACAAAAACTGCCTGGACGTTGGTTTAAATAAGATTACTTTATCGTCGCTGTCATGAGGATGAATGACCCTTAAACTGAGCAATTTCCAATCACACAAAACTAAACTTTTCAGTGATCTATTCATATGTAGTTATTCACGACTGAAACTACAACAGTTATCGACAAAAGATCACTCATCCTTGTTTGGGACATTCATCGCTAGATATAAGTAACCGGAAGTCACTCATCCTTGGGGTCACTCATACCTATGTGACATGCAATTTCAGTCTCATGCATGATAATCAAAACTCGCAACGAATAATACGAATAAAAGTAATAAATAAGCAGTTATGTAATAATACGATAAAAATAAAAGTTCTTATAAGTTAAACTGGTGGTCTGTGCTTGTAAAGTGCCGCAATTTTGACTTTGAAGTGGTTGAATGAGCTCCAGACAGGACTCGAACCCACAACCTTCCGAATGCCAGCCGAACGCTCTCACCATTGAGTCACTGGGACTCAGATGGTAGACCAAGGTTGTTTTCGATATTTACAGTATATTTCGAGCTCAGAGTTTTTCTCTGAGTTTAACTTACAGCAAAAACATACGGGGAAAAAACTTTACCAACTCAAGCTGAAAACACTAATAACGTACACAAAACATTTACTGAAAATAAACTGACACAATACGACTTGCAGCCCAACAAATACTTGTGACACACGTATGGTTTGACTAGTTCCCAGGCGTATAAATATCGAAAACAACCTTGGTCTACCATCTGAGTTCCAGTGGCTCAATGTTTTCGAGTCCCGTCTGGAGCTCAGTGTTTTTCTCTGAGTTTAATTTACGACAGCTTGTACAGCAAAAACATACAAAAAAACAAAAATTTTACCTTGGTACGTTACACGTCAAATTAGATGTTACATAATCTCCAGGGCGAAAGTTTGGTCGTTCTACGATAAATGGCAAAAAATATATAAATCATTTCACATAATGTACAGATCTGCTACACATGCAGGCATCCTTTAGTAGTTTACTCCGGCTATAAGCCTAACCTGCGTACTGGAGCTGGCTATACGTAGCAGGTTTGGGGTTTGGGGTGGGTGGGCCAACAAAAAAAAACCCAGCCAGCTACGTAGGCTAGGCTAAGGCCAGACGATTTTACTCGTCAAGGGCGCGCCTTTGCCGGTGATAAAATGATTAAACAGTATTAAAGTTTGAAAACGGCCTGTTCTGAAATTATCTGTGTTCAATCATGTTTACCTTCTATCTTAGAGTAGAAACTGCCAAAGGCATCATTTTTTGGTGTGTCTGGATATAAATATTGTAGTTCTTCCAAATCTTTGATTCTTGTTGAGAAAGAGAAAAAAGAGTGCAATATACACATGAGATTTATTGGATATTTGCAAAGTAAAACGATGTCTTAATATTAGTCACAATCTGTTAAAAAATTCTTTCCTTCCTCTTCTCCCCTCCTTCCTTCTCTCTTCTCCTTCATTCCTTCCTTCCTTCATTCATTCCTTCCTTCCTCTGTCAGTCTTTTCGCCTGTCCGTTCTTTCCTCTATTCCTTCCTCTTTTCCTTCTTAGTTTCCTTCCTTCCTGCTTTCATCCCTCTCTCTCTTCATATCCCTCTTCCTTCCTTCCTTCCTTCCTTCCTTCCTTCCTTCCTTCCTTCCTTCCTTCCTTCCTTCCTTCCTTCCTTCCTTCCTTCCTTCCTAGTTCCTACCTCCCTACTTTATTTCCTATCTTGCCTCCTATCTTCCTTCATATCTCCCTTATCTTCCTTCCCTGCTTAGAAAAAAGAATTAAAAAATTAATATAAATAAATAACAACTTTATGATGATTGCATGAGAACAACTCCTGGGAGAAATGAAAAACCTCAATTGCCATGGTAACTTATCAATTTAATGATCTTTAAATTACTATTGCTTTTTTCTTCCTTGTCTCTATCTTCCACTTCCCATTTTCTCTTTTGTTTTGTTTTGCTATGATGTTCTTCCTTTTCTTTTACTTTGTATTTCTTTTTCTTTTTATCATTATCCTACCAATAGTCTCAACTTCATTTTAAATCAGCTATATCTTATCTGTTTCTTCGCATTTTTATTACTTTAATGTGATTCAATATACCTGTCTGAAAGATTTCTTTTGCCAAGATCTTTATAGCTCCAGGGTTCTATGTTCCAAACATCCAAATTACCTGAGGTGATACCAACAACACACCGTTAAAGTTCGTGTGTCCAATAAGTTAAGACCATAGACCACTTTCATAATAGCGACCAACCTGAATATTCTTTTATGTGCGTCTTAAGAAGCCTTTCTGTGTCCGCTATTCAAAAAAATCTTTGCTTCATAACGAGACTAGAAAGGCTCATTTAAATTGCACATCAATAAATATTTAAAGTGGTGGCCATTATAAAAGTGGTCAATGTTACACGAAGCAATTTTATTTGCAACTTGCAACGCATTTTTTTGCTGAAAAATATATTGCAATTCGTAGTGGGGGTGTTATACGCTGCAACGTGTTGCGTAGCGTTGCAAAAAGCAGAAGCTGCTTGTACTTTCCCTGCATTTTTCGTTGAGAGACTATAGTTACAAATATGGGTTGTTACACGAGACAATGTTCTTTGCAACTTGCAATGCCATAGCGTTGCGAGTTGCAAAGAAAATTCCCTCGAATTTTATACATTTTACACAGCAATCTTACCGAGGTGTGTATGAAAACACACCAATGTGTGTAAAAATACACACCAGGGTGTGCAAATTGAAAAAAGCGTGTAACACATACACATTTTACACATCTAGGTGTGTAAAATTACACACTAGTTTTTAGAGTGTAACGTGACCTTTTGTCTCCAATGTAATTTAGCATCGTTACCTTGGCCCTCCATTATGACATATGCGACAGAAATTCCGCCAACAATTCCATCGCTAAATCGAAGCAAAAATGTTCCAACGGGCTTTTGAAGCAGCCGCTCTCTCGCCTCGTCTTTGGAAATAAATCCCATGACAAGTCTATAAATAAATTGAACGAAGCGTAAGAAAAGCTATACAAGCTAAGCATTTTAAAAGTTCTCCGTGTTTATGTTGTATACTGTTCTTTGAAACTAGTTTGTGGTTGTCAGTTTTTGTTGCTTTGCATGGTAAAGCTCCAAGTCGAGAAAACGAATTTTTACTGACTTTTCTCATTTTGCTTAAGATAACAAAGGCATGTAAAGTCGCTTGACGAACCCTTCTTGCCATTCCTGTTGGAAGTTTTTCTTCACAAGGTCCAAAATATGGTAAAACCAAATCCAGAATGTAAACTGTCTGTCTGGCAGGTTATC